>CABHPP010115007.1:2265-46841 GCA_902168425.1 Peromyscus attwateri | reverse complement strand
TGTTGTATTTTCACTTGTAGAGTGATGCCATTTTCCTTTAAATCTTCTTATTGGTTTTATTAGCTATGTATTTCCCATTATCCGACTACCAGATGAGGGACAGAGTTTCTTCTCTATCCATATCTCTCTAGACTCTAAACACCTCTCTTATTAGAATGTTCCTTTCTTTCTCTTCATTTGAAAAAATCCTGCTTCTTCATTAAACACAATCTCTCTGATAACTTTTTTTTTTCTTTTTGGTTTTTCGAGACAGGGTTTCTCTGTGTAGCTTTGCACCTTTCCTGGAACTCGCTTTGGAGAGCAGGCTGGCCTTGAACTCACAGAGATCCGCCTGGCTCTGCCTCCCGAGTGCTGGGATTAAAGGTGTGCGCCGCCGCCGCCGCCGCCGCCGCCGCCGCCGCCGCCGCCACCACCACCACCACCACCCGGCCTCTGATAACTTTTAACTTAGTTTTTTTCTCTTGATCATATCCTAGAAATGTTGTGTTCTTTATTCACCTTCCTTTCCACTATTGGCTTTTAATCACTGAATGTGGAGTTACCAAAAGGCATTAAAATAATAAAAATAAATAGAGGGAATCTGAAGAAGTGTCAAAACCAGAAATCAGATCATAAGTTTTCTATATGCTTTCATTGCTTTAGAAAACATGACCACTTCCAGTTGTCGCTGTAAATAATGTTTCATAGCTTTAAATTGGATGTGATTCTCAAGATGTAGAGATACTAACACAAGAATAGAATCAGAGCAAGAAGAAGTAAGTTTTATTTAACAAGCTAATCACCAAACATATAAGAGAAAACCTGAACATAATTGTACTTTTAATCAGTTTATCATGATCATAGTAATTTTTTTCCAGAATTCTAAATTTTACAGATATATTTTTATTTAGCCTTTGTAGTTACAATGTACCAAAAATTTGACAAGCACATTATATGAAGTGGGGTAAACTGAATCTGAGTGAGTGTTTTTGTGCACTTGCCTAAATATAGATGCATAAAAGCACATACACTAATTAAACACAAAAGTTTATATATACACACATCAGTGTTCTGTGATGGTTGTCCACAATGTGCTACCATTCTCAGACATGAGGGGTTAATCAAGAACCATGTATGGTGTATCAGTTTATGTTTTTAATCATATCAGGTTCTGATAAATTTCTCATCCAGGGACCAGAGTGGCTAGATGCTATAGAATAGTGGATCATGAGCAGATAGGGACTCACATCTGGGAAATACCCACAGAGATGACTATGGATATGTTTACCAGGAGATAGCTAGGATTAATCAAGAACACCAGAAACAGCTGAAAGAGACAAGGGATTACATAAAAGAAAACAAATGTGCTCACTTCAAGAAGGATGGTCTTGATAGCCCTGGACTCAGGGGAAGATTTTGGGGAAGCTTTGGTAGTAGGCATGTGTTGCATTCTCTGTTTGGGGATATACAGGGTAAGAACAGTTGATATGCTGGCCCAGATCATGAGGCCCCCCATACAGCATTAAAGAGAGACAGGAACATAGCATGCAGAATTTTGCCAGTTTTTTTTTTCAAGAAAAACAGAGCAGTACCCACAGTCTTGTATACTTTTGTTTCTACCTTCCAATTTTCATGTCACGTGGAGGAGATTATAAGAATTTATGAAGATGTTCAGAATGCAACAGCAGCATAGGAATAAACCACTGTGCTTGAATGTTTTGTCTGTAATCTCTGCTCACCTGGAGTCCCTGTGGCTGATGGTAATGGCCTGGAAAACGTATGAAGCTGCTACTTCAAATACATGTACTGCTGCCCATTTTCAAAGGTAGAGAAAGAGCTTGCATCTGTAGCATGAATCTTAAAAGTCTTATTAATAAAATCAAACCTGAGCCGGGTATTGGGGTGAACACTGGAAGGTCAGAGACACAGAATAAGCCACAGCTATCTCACCTCACCGGATCCTCAGCTGGTCTTGTTTCCTCAGACTGGAGACCTCTATGTCCTCATATCCGAATGACTCTCAGCTGAACTGCTGCTAGAAGCCTGAATGCTTAACCAGGCCAAATGCTTAACCACACCAAATGCTTCTCCAGGCCAAATGCCTCTAATTTCTGGTCCTCACGCCTTATATACCTTTCTGCTTTCTACCACCACTCCCTGGGATTAAAGATGTGCTTTCTGGGATTAAAGGCGTCGGTCACCATGCTTGGGTGTATCCTTGAACACATGGATTTCTGCCTCTGGAATGCTAGGATTAAAGGTGTGGTGCTAACACTGCCTAACCTCTATGTTTAATAATGTGGCTGCTCTGTCTCTGACCCCAGATAAGTTTATTAAGGTACACAATATTTTGGGGAACACAATACCACCACATGCATCCACAATCACTTGCAAAGACTTTCAGCCTAAAAGGTTCCATGGTCTGCAGCAATTCTTTGTAAAGCAGAGTAAGACAAAGGCTTGAACCTGGATGAATGGCAATTGAGAAAAACGTGCAAAGTTACAGTGCAGTGCCCTGACTGCTGCTTTGATGGCTTCTTCAAATGGAGTTTAAAGAACAATATTTCCTTTGTGCTTTCACATAAATGCTCACCCTACAATTCTGGGGCTTTGAGCTATTTTTTACATCATGTGCACACATGAATGCAAACTTCTATTTTCAGGTCACTATAAGTCATGGGTGAATATTTACAGCAACGAACAGATACTCTAATGTGATAGTATCTTGCCCCATAGTACATCATGTTCAACCTTGAGGTACTTCCTCGAAACCTATATGGTTTCAAATAGCCTTTCCTAGATCCATGTGAGGAATATACGTGTAATGTGTTACAGAACTGTTAAAAACCATGCCATGTATTTTGGACAATAAACACAAATACATTTTAAAATATTGAGTGTGAGAAAAACAATCTGTCTTCAGTCTCAGATCACACACAAAAATCTTAATGAATACTAGCAGAATATAAAAGTATTCGCTATTAATACAAGAGTGGAGAAAATTTTAATATACAAGATGTATATGGAAAACTGTTGTGTGAAAAATGAAAGTTCATTGTCTAAACTGGGCAGAGTTCAAATGTAGACTTTTTAGACTATTGCTTTGGATCACTTTCATTTCACAGATGAATTTTAGGATGTCAAAAAGTTTTCCACATCCATCTTATACATATCCAAACTCATCACTTTCAAACTCTTACACCACGGTGCTTTTATTTCCATGTGATTTCAATATTTTGAAAACTGAGTGCAGGACACACCTCTAACAGCTGGCATTAGATGGCAGCATTTTCTTAACTCTCCTCACCTACATTTATAGAGAAAATGACCCAAGGGACCCCACACTATGCACATTTGTTGAAGAGATTCAAACATTTTCTCAATTTATATTGTTATATTCAAATTAACGTAAAGAAATCTTTCAATTACCATATGGACAGTCATTCTGGGAACAATTCCATTAATCTTAGAAAATAATGCTAGTTTTATTCCAAGTACAAAAACATCATGCACACTATCAGCACCAATATTGATATATTTCATGATTCTTACTGGATTGTGTTGTCTTTGCGATTTTTAACTGGCGCGAGATATTTCATTATAGAGGCTCCTCAGTTAAGCCAATATGTATATTTTAAAGGTATCTTGACTTTAAAATTTGTGTCTAGGAAATGCTGCTTTGGAAAAGAGATTCTGCTTTTGTTTCCACAGGAGATTAGAACCTGTGGTTTGCTTCTTGGTTAATATGGTTTGATCAACCAAGAACCCGTGAAAGGTTGATAATGCCTCAAATACTACTACAGCCATATTTTAACTCTAACTCCTAATTTTCTCAGGATCCCCATAAGATTGCAAGAACCCCCAACCAACAGGAAGTAGTATTAGAAGCTATGCTCAAATTTCCAAATATTGTTTATAAATGTTTATTTTTATTTAAAGGTGGTTGATTATAAATGCAATCTCTTTCTAAAAGGGAAAGGGGATATAGATATGATAACGATAAATGGATAGATTATTGAACCTACTTTTAAAGAGCAACAATTCATTTGAAATGTTTTACATTGCTATGGATTTGGGTTTATTGATACAAATTTAAAGTTAATTTTGTTACATTGTATATATATATATATATATATATATATATATATATATATATATATATTCCTCTTGAAGGTATTATGTTTATGCACCTCATTTAAAAATGTAATATATAGTTAAGAAATACAAATTAATAGTCAATTGTTTTCTGGTTTTTCGAGATGGGTTTCTATGCATAGTTTTTGTGCCTGCCCTGGATCTCACTCTATAGACCAGGCTAGCCTCAAACTCACAGAAATCCATCTGGCTCTGCCTCCAGAGTGCTGGGATGAAAGGCATGCTCCACCACCACCCAGCTAATAGTCAAATTTATAGTCATGTTAGTTAAGTTTTTTTAGATATACAAAGATATATTTCAAGTGGGTAGGTAATCTTCAAACACTTCAAAGACATACAAAATATGGCATTTGCAGTGTTTTAAGAACTTAGACTTTTCTGGACAATGAGACATGTCTGCTCCTGGCAGCACCAATCTACTTCAGAGAAGATGATGGGAGTTGAAGAAACTCCACATGGAGCTTGCTTTCTTTATGGCAAAAGTTAGCCATTTGGGAAAAAAAAACTGCTCTTGCCTGGATTGCTTGATAGTATGTTGCATAACTTGGACATGCAAGACCCTAGGAAAATGAACAATGAATTTTTCAAAAACAAGGCAAGGTGGTCCTCCAGGTTATTGCTTTGCAGAGGAGATGCCAGACATTGTTCAGGAAACAGGAAGAAGTAACTGAGAAACTATAGGCCTATAGGCTGAAGATAGATGCCCCAACATTAAGGAAGAACTTTGAATGACTTTCCAGGCAGCCAGATGTCTCTGTCATTTCTAGAATTTTGGAAGTTGCTTACAATGCACTGTCTGTTTATTTAGGTAATATCATATCTTTCTGGGGTCTTTGATGGAGTTGGACTGGATAGTTATAATTATAGTTTTTCCTTAGTTATGATAAAAGGTAAATTAGATATAAAACTTTAGATTCACAAATATAGAATAAATGATAGAATATTTTCTTTAATTTAACCAAATACAAAGAGATTAGATATTGTAATTATAACTCTTGCTTGATAACTTTTGTTATATAAAACTTTACTGTTAAAGTTAAAACTCTCCTTCTTGATTAGACAGACAAGGGGAAGTGCTGTGGGATGTTTTTTCTGTATGCTGTGAATATTTGTTGCTCCCATTTGTTAATAAATAAATCTGCCTTGACCTATGGCAGTACAAAATGGAGCCAGGTGGGAAATCCAAGTGATGTAGAGAAGAAAAGTTGGGTCAGGGCAGAAGCTGTGAGCTGCTGCCAGGAGAAGCAAGATGTGAGATAATAAGTAATTCCATGAAGCCATGCAACAACATACAGATAAATAGGAACGTGTTGAGTTAAACTGAGAATCATTAACCATAACCATAGACTCCTTCATTTTCCAGACTAGAGGATGAAATCTTGGAGGATTGGAAACATGGGTTCAGTAAGTCTCACTCAAACCCCTCTGGGAGAGCATCAGCAACCACAATATCATCTGGACTGGCATTCCTCTCTTCTGTATACCACACCAAATGCTGAGGCAGCCATCAAGCTTCATTTTCTTCCTGTGAAAAAAACACAAACATGCCCTCGACCCCTTATCAAAAGAGGGTTGTGGCCCATCAATAATCCAGTGCAAAATCCTTCCATTTCACCTCAGCAGAAGTTGTTCAAGTGCCATCATGCCAAAATCTATATGTGGCAGATTGCTCTTGGGCAGCCATTTTCAAAATATTTCAAATAAAGAGGGAATAATTGAATGCATTATATGGTGACTGAAGGTATAAGTCCCCCTTTTTATTTTTTGAAGATGGATCTTGAGACTGCCATGGGCTCATTCAACAATACCTTGTCCTTTAGGATTATGAGGAATGAATCTGTTATACTCAATATTCGATTGGGAACAAAATTACTGAAAAGATTTACTAATATATCCCAAACCATTATCTGTGCTTATAATTTTAGGAATCCCCATATATTAAAAGCAATTTAAGCAATGAGCTACCCCATGCTTGGTAGCTTCCCCAATTTGCCCAATAGCCATCAGAAACCTGAATAGGTATTGACTGTCAAATGCACATATTTAAATTTGTAAAATTCTGCAACATGAGAAACATACATTTGCCATAAATGATTGGGAAGACAGACTCAGGAATTTACCCCTAAGGAAGGCACAGTCAAATGCTGTGGACACACATCACATTTTTTAACAATCTGACTAACAACTTTCCTGGTAAGGACAAATTTTTTCTTAAACTTCTGCTATTCTGATCATGAAGGGCATGCGACTGTTGAGCCAATTCTACCTGGGACAAGGTGACCATCTGTGTTAATTTATCAGCTGATGTATTATCATCAGCTAAGGAGCAAGACAATAGTAATGAGACCTAATATGAACCACAAAGCATCACAGATTTCTTTGATAAATGGCATCTTGAATTTGCTGAAATAACATCCTATCATGACCATTAGTAGTCCCAATGCAAGAAACGGTCTCTATAAATTGAAGGACTCGAAAATGATTATCAGTATGCAAATTAAATGAGCTATTTACAAATCTGGAAAACCATAGCCACAGCTCAAAATTCTGCTACCTGAGCTGAAGCTGGAGCTGTTTGTACTGCATAACCTTTACCATAATGACATAAGCAACTCTTCCATTGAAGGAACCATCAGTAAAAACCAGCATAGCATCTTTTATGGGATCTTTTATAACAACTTTAGGAAATATAAATGATTGCATTTGGGCAAATTGAAACATTCAATCAGGTGGAAAATCATTATCAATTTGGCTCCAAAACTGAGCAGAAGCAATTGCCCCAAAATCATCATATTAAAATAAACAATCATCTTGCTGTTTAGCAAAAGGAAAGTTGATCACACTTGGTTCTCAACCAAAATATCAGAATCTATCCAGGTTTTCTGTGTTAAACAAGCTGCTGCTTCATAATAAGAGTTGAACACTCAGGCTGGTGAAACAGCTAGATTCAAACACAGTAAGAGCCCATTTTGCAATAACACAGCTGTTGGAGTATGTCATGTAGGAAGCACACAGATCCCCCATGGTTTTGCATAGGCAACATAGCATACTTGATGATGTTGAATGGCATGTTCCACCTGAGCCAGTACTTGTACTGCAATATCTCACTGAGGGCTCCAGATAGCCTACAGACCACTTCAAATAGGGCCATAGCCATTGAATATCCCCAATAATTTTTGAAAACCATTCAAAGTTTGCAAGCTATGTTTCCTAATTTCCATTTTCTGAGGTTTAATTTCTGTAGAATACAATATATGTCCAAAATACTGAAAAGGCAGCTGCTTTGCACTTTCCTGTGGCATATAACACAACCTGCATGAACACGATTCTGCTGAGCAAGCAAAACTCCTTCATTTTTATGGGTAAGCAAAATATCACTATTATAACACAGTGGATTCCTCTGGGTATCCTTCTTTGATTTACAATTATTAACCCAATGCTTCCCTCTCTTGAATCCACAACATGTAATCCTCTCGTGACAGGCAAGTTTTGGCCATCTGTTTCCAATCTCTGGGAGGCAAGGCTTCTATCAATCCCTGGGAACATTTGAAATCCTTGCACAACCTTCCCTCTGCCAGCTGCTTCTCTAAGACCTGCTTGCAGGGGAGATGCATGACTAAAGGTGAGGGTTTGCCATGTTCCAGGAAGACTTTGCACCATAGCAATCATAGGAGAATTTTCCACATTGCTAGACGGCCCCCCAGGGAGATCTAATCCAGCCCCTACAGTAGAAAGAGGAGTGCTCTTCTAAGCAGAGGAGACCTGCCAAGTCTCCAATTTTGTGAAAGGGAAACTACTAAATCTCTCAAGCCCTTCAGCTCCTCCTTAGTTTCATCATAAAATTTGTGCTTCTTAACATTCATGGTCAGAAGAAGAGCAGGTGAAAACTCCTGATTATGCTATTTACTGGCTTCTTCCTTAAGCTCAGCTTCATCACCAGGATTGAAGCGATCATCATCAAACAGTTTTGTAAAGGAGTCTGTGTCTAGTGGCTCCTCTAGTGTCATGGAGTGTTTTGTTTCACTTTTAATCTTTTCACGGGGAAATACCTTCTTCTGTTCATGGCACAAATTAAAAGTCTCCCTGATAAGTGCCTACAGAATAAGTACATCCATTGTGACCTTCCCAGGCCCCTGGTCATTATAATGCTGTTGGATTTTGACTACAATTATCCCCCATGTGTCTGTGTCCAAGGTCTCATGCTTGGGAACCCAAGGACACACTTGCTCTACAAACTAAAAATTTCTCTACTGGCTGCTGCCCTACTTTAGCTCCTCTGGCTTTTAAAATATCTTAAACCAAATTTATAAACAGTCATCTAATATTACCCTGCCCCATATTTTCAATTTCACTCCCAAGTTACTTACTGCACTTCCACTTTAATAATATCTGAGTGCTCCATTCACCTGAGCGCCCTTCATGAAGCCCCCCATATTCAGAACCCTGTTTTGGCACCACATGTCAGGACCAACTGACCTGTCCTACAGTACCTGAAACGGGGAGTGTAGATTAAAAAAAAAGAGAGGCCAGGCAGTGGTGGCGCACGCCTTTAATCCCAGCACTCAGGAGGTAGAGGCAGGCAGATCTCTGTGAATTCGAGGCCAGCCTGGGCTACCAAGTGAGTTCCAGGAAAGGCGCAAAGCTACACAGAGAAACCCTGTCTCGAAAAACCAAAAAAAAAAAAAAAAAAAAAAAAAAAAAAAGAGATAGAATTGGGAGGGCTCTCAATGAATACAACAGTGGCCCCAAATTTATTTTGCAAAGCATTTTTTATGCACAAAGCAAGGGAGGCAAAACACCTCCTCACCATGGTTCAAGGAACAAACAATTGTAAATATCTCCTTACTATCAAAACATCTGGTAACCACACCTTTGTCCAAACATCCTGTTATTCAGCCTTGAGGAGCAAAGACAAGCTTGAACTGTCTGACCTTAAGTCAAAATGGAATCAAACCATAAGCTGGAGTCAGTGTGGCTCCCACTAGTATGTCCTTATGTTTCTCTCAATTTCCTCAAGATCTGTTGTAAAGTCATCTCTTTCATATCTAGCTTCATTAATTTAGATATTCTCTCTCATTTTGTTGACTAATTTGTCTAAGGCCTTGTCATCTTCTTGATTTTTTGAGGAAACAACCTTTCATTTCTTTTACTCATCATTTGGTTTATGGTGTTGCTGTTTTTTTCTATCTCATTGATTTCATCCTTTATTTTCACAGCTCTGATTTTCAGTCCTCTTATTTCTTTTTATCTTCTATTTTCTTTTTTCTTTTTTTTTTTTTTTTTTTGGTTTTTCGAGACAGGGTTTCTCTGTGTAGCTTTGTGCCTTTCCTGGAGCTCACTTGGTAGCCCAGGCTGGCATCAAACTCACAGAGATCCGCCTGGCTCTGCCTCCCGAGTGCTGGGATTAAAGGCGTGCGCCACCACCGCCCGGCTTATCTTCTATTTTCAAGTATTGTTTTTCTAGAGATTTCAAGTGTCTATTATAATTATTAATAAGAAATCACTCCAGTATTTTTATGTAGGCATTCAGTGCTTTGAACTTGCCTCTTAGAACTGCCTACATTGTGTCCCATGCTTTGGATATGCTGTGTTTTCATTTTCATTCTTGGTTTCTGTCTTGACCCACTGTTCATTCAGTAGTGAGTTGTTCAGCTTCCATGAGTTTGTATATTTCCTGTTGGTATTGTTGATATGCAGCTTTAATTCATGGTGCTAGGATAGAGTCTATGGTATTATTTCAATTTTCTTATAACTGTAGAGACTTGTTTATTCCTTATTTGTGGTCAGTTTTGGAGGAAGATTTCTGAATTCTTGGAAAAAGGAATATTCTTTAGTGTTTGGTTGTTATATTCCGTAGATTTCTGTCATGTCTATTTGAGTCATGATGTTATCTAACTCCAGTGTTTATTTGCTTAGATTATGTCTGGAAGACCAACCTATTTGTATGATTATGAAAGAGTTCAATGCTAAAAAGAGGAACAAGACTCAATCTAAGACCCCCCAAACCCTGCAGCCTCAGCAGAATGGTAAAAAGGGGAACAAGCACCAGTCTCAGACCTCCCAAAACCGTTAACCTCAGCAGAAATATTCTTGTGATATTTCTTGTGGCATCAGCAGAATGGTCCTGTGACATTATCTCGGTCTAGCAGAATATCCTGTGGCTCTTCCAGGAAGAAAAACAGCCCCCAAGGAAGGTCCCCATAGCTATACACCCCTCCCTGGTACTGAATTTTTAAACTAGCCAATTGTGTATTGCCCCGAATGCTATGCTAATATTGTGGTTTATGCCTTTAAAAGATGCCTGCAATTATTGTTCGAGGCTCCTCTCACAGAATGTTGTAGGGGGGTCCGTTTGCGCAAACAATCAAAATAAAGCTTCTTGTGATTGCATCAACTGGTCTGGAGTCCGGGTTTCTGGGGCGCTCACCTGAGAGGATAGTGCCCTAAGTCTGGGGTCTATCAATTAGGGTATTGAAATCACCTAGTATCACTGTGTTTGTATCAATATGTGATTTTAGCAGCAGTACTGTTCCTTTGACAAACTTTTTTGCCTGACATTTGATGCAATTGCTTGGAATTGTTGTATGTTTTCACTATAATTTCCCTTTGATTATTATGTAATATCCTTCTCAACCTATTCTGTTGAGTTTGGGTTTGAAATTTATTTTATCATCTAATATAAAAATAGCTACGCCTGCTTTCATCTTAGATTCATTCCTTGTAATATTTTATAATCTTTTTAAAGTGTGCAATGACTGACCTTGATTGTTAAGTGTGTATCTTGGAAACATCAGAAAAATGCACTTTGTTTTTTACTCAATGTGTTAGTCAGTACAGGATGTTAGTAGAATGTTAGGCTCTCCTGTACCATAGTTAAAATGAATAAATTATTATTTTCAACATGTTTCTAAAACAAAAAATGTCTATACTGTGAGAAATTGTAGTCTCAGTTTTTACTATTAGATTAAAGCTAAGAGTAAGAAGAATTATCTCCATGCATTCATTGTCATTCAAGTATAAATTAATTTATTACATTGATGTATTAGAGGACAACATTTTTTTACTCTCTATTGATTTTATTGTCCAGATTCACCGTGGCTCAAGCATCTTTATTCTTTGGAGGGGGCTAGCCTTAACACCCGTTCCCTTGGCTAACATATCTGGTGTACTCTCTCTCTCTCTCTTTTTATTCATTTTAAATACCAACCACAGATCCCCCTCTCTTCCCTCCTTCTGCTCTGCCCCCACCTTCCCCCCTCCCCAACCCACCTCCAACAGGGTAAGTTTATCTTCTCCTCCAACAATGTAAGTCCTCCCATGGGAGGACAGCTAAGTCTGGTACATTTGGTTAAGGCAGGACCAAGCCGTTCCTGGCCGCATCAAGGTTGAGCAGGGTGTCCTACCACAGGTAATGGGATCAGAAAGCCAGTTCCTGTACCAGGGATAGATCCTACCAGGGTCCCCTCAAACAGACCTAGCTACACAATCATCTCACATATGCAGAAGGTTACTCTGGTTTCATGTGGGATCCACCGCTGTAGAGGACAACTCTTTAAAAATTTTTTGATGTGAATTGAAGGATAATTTCACAACATATTTAATTGCTTAGTAAGTAAAGTTAAAGAACAACTTTAAGAATATAGAAGATATAAATCAACTTTAAATGCCAATTAATAGAACTGCGTTGTTATTTTTCATATTATAGTGAAATTACATCATTTTTCCCTTCACTTCTCTCTGACTAAATGATCCTGAATACCTATTCTTTCTCTATTACAAATTCATGGACTCTTTTTTTAAGTTGTTATTACATATATACATTTAAATATCTGTGAGTATATATTAGGAATATAAATGTATGTATAATTCGTATACATAATATATACCTTATATAATATATAACCTATACATATATCTCAATTATAACATATAAATTATATACTATATGATTCATGTATATGAATACATATGAATATATAATCCTAAATTGTGTATGAATACCATGTTGTCTTACAAATCATTTAGTGTGCTCTGCCTCATGGAAGACTTTTTCTTCCCCTGTCAGCTTTACTTTGTTCCCTATAATCCTTGTATGGTTGAGGTCTAATGAGGTTTGCCATTCACATCTGCATGCCTATTGCTGTGTTCCTAGTTCAGCTCATATTTATGAAGTCATGTTGATCAGACATTATGTGTCTTTATGAATAATGTATAACATTCCAAAGAGACATAATCTCACAGCAAACTCACATCTCCTTAGGCACTTAGATTCTTTCTGTCCCATCTTCATCAATGAAACCTGAACCTTAGGAGAGTATTTACTGTAAATGTATCAATTGGAACTGGAATCCACAATTATTCAATTTGATTGCTTGTGGCCTTGTATAATTTTATGCATCTGTTTCAATATGACATATCCTTAAAGAGATCTGAAGAACAGACTTAATTGTATATGAGAACAAATATTTAGAATGTTTAGGGTCTATGCTATTTCAGTAAAGTGTAAGTTGTAAACTTCTCCTCTGAGAACCAAAACTTCACTAGTTCTTCATTGCTGCTTTAGCTTCCATAACTAGGGTTGGTTTCCCTCTTGACAAGGAGTAATTATGTTCAATTACAGCTAACAATAGCATTTGTGAAACCTCCTAGCCTTGTATATAGACATAAAAGCAAAAGAGTCATCACAGCTAGGGCAAAACTCAAAGTAGTAAAAGTCTAGCAATTTTATACAATTTTACTTTTATTTAATGATGTGGAAATAGAAAATATTTTACTTTATATATTGTATGTATTTGTATGAAAGGGTGATGAATTCTGGAGAAATATGTAATAATAAAGTAGCATAATTGTAACCTATTCATGATTTTAAATGAAGAGTATATACTAAATCAAGGAAAAGCAGTTAATTGGAAGAAACATTCAGATAAATAATATGCAAGTGCCCAGATTAAAAGGGAACTGGGAGTAGTCAGCTAGACTTAAAACAGGTGGAAATGTGACATACGTCATATGAGGGCAAATAAGGGATCCATGTAGTTAGACCTAGTTACTTGTTCTGATTGACTGACATTTGACATTGGGTAATAAAATATAATTTGTATTAAGTCTACATTCTAACTTAGCATGCAATGTATTATTCAATGACTGATGAAATCTTATGTTCATAAAAGATTACATTTACATTTTGAAAATTCCATATTCTTCAGTATAATTGCATAAACTTGAATGAAAACATGATAATTTAGTGAAGGGCCTTAAGACCTTAAGAAACTGATGAATGTTCTCATACAAATCTGGTATATTAAAAGTTGAATATAAAATAAAGTTTTGATCTATATATTTTACCACAGTTATTGAAAGACAAGATAAAATTTTACTAAGAAACAATTTCAAAATTTAAAACATGTGATTAGTACAATTGGAAAAGACAATATACTTGATTTTTTCAAGCAATTTAAATCAATAACATGAATCTTACAGTCTATATTATAGAAGAATATGGTAGAGTGGTGGGACTGGTCATCTTTAATCCCAGAAGAGGTGGTGTGAGGCTATCCATCTCAGAAGAGCAGAGGCAGATGTAGGTAGATCTCTATGCATTCAAAATATCATGATAGTCACAGAAGGTTTTGGACAAGCCCAAAAACATACTGAGGTCCTGCTCTTATGAAAATACAACCTGGATTTCAAGTGTGGATAACTCCAATAGCTCCAGTATAAAGAGGCTCTAGTACAATTGGATGACTGTAGACAGAAATTTTGCTGTAAGCATATGACCATGTAAAAGCACAAAGAATCAAACCCATACTCTAACTGCATAACACATATTTGCAGTAGAGATCAACTGGACTTCATCTTTAAAATTCTTGTCTTAATATGAGAACTATGTTGAGTTTTGAACTAGGTTTTGAGAGGGTTATTCCTTCTAGAATGTGGCCTTTTCCTGATATGATGAACTGAGTTCTTATCTGGCCTTATTAAGATAATATAGCACTTAGGGACAAAAATGAAGCCAAGGAGGGCTGCACTAGAAGCCAAGATAGAGAAGACTTCCATAGCCACCATGACCTTCCCCTTGGTGCTGTGGTAGACAGGGAGGAATGTGACCCAGACACAGAAGAACACCAGCATGCTGAATGATAGGAACTTGGCTTCATTGAATGTGTCTGGAAGATTCCGTGACATGAAAGCCATAGTAAAACTCCCAAGTGCCAAGGAGCAGAGATATCCCAGTATACCATGGAAGGCAAAATCTGAGCCTTTGTTACACACAAGGATGATACTTTCATGTTCAGCATGAACATCTAGGTCAAGGAAGGGAGGAGAGGTCCCTAGCCATAGTCCACAGAGGACAAGGTGGATCAGAGTACATATGGGGATGATAAAGTTCGGAGCCTTTGATATTATTAACCACCTCACCACTCTCCCTGGAAAAGTAACCTTGAAGGCAATAAGCACAGTGATAGCTTTGGCCAACACAGTGGCAAGAGCCACAGTGAAAGCACCTCCAAATGTGATCTGCTGCAGGATACAGGTTGTGGTGTTGGGATGGCCAATGAAGAGCAAGGAACATAGGAAACAGACAGTGAGTGTGATGAGCAATGTGTAACTAAGGGTCCTATTATTAGCTTTGACAATTGGAGTGTCTCTGTGCTTCACAAAGAGTCCAAGAACTACAGTTGTGAGTACAGAGAAGCACAGAGCTATGGTTGTGAGAGACATCCCCAAGGGGTCCTCATGGTTGAGAAAACTCACAGCTTTCTGGAGGCAATGTTTTTTCTCTGTGTTTGCATAATGACTCTCTGGACACTTCATGCACTTTTCCATATCTAGTCAGAAATGAAGGTGAGATTTAGTTCAAGTTGAAGTTATCCCTTTTATTCTAAGCCATTTTTCTGTACTTTTTGACAGAACTGCTATCTACATCACTTTTCTTTTTTCTCAGGGACAAAGAAACACAAACTCTGTAGTGAACTTTTTCATATTTATACCACCCAACTTCCTTATCTGATATTTCAGCATTATTTATGTGAACTTATAAAGTGTGTTGATCCAACTCAGCCCTCTTTCCTCTTGCTCCATTCCTCAACATCTCCCACTTTTACTTCCCAACTTAATGTGCTCTCTTATCTCTTCTTTTTACATTTTAATACTCACTGAGTCTATTCAGTGACGCCAGTATTTACATATTATGGGACAACAACTGGAATATGGGCAACATTTCAGATACCACAACCTTAAAGAAAAAGTGATGTTCCTCTTTTAGTAGTAGTTATCAATTACTAGTAGCTTCTTATACAACCCATCTTCTTTATAGTGATATAAATTAAATACACCTTACACTTTTCTCTCTTATATATCTTCAAGCCTCTTCTGCTATTGATGTATCTCTTTTGGAAGTTATTAGAATACTGAATTACAATACATAAACATACTTTATTTCTGTAACCACATCATAAGTCATACCACATTATTAATTTGAATAGTGCAAAAGAGGGAGTATGCTCTTGAAATTATTTTCATAAAATACTCTTCTTAAACATAGGGTCTCAATTTTCTTATCATTATAAAATGCTTCCTGTTTTCTAATATTGACTCTTCTCTGTGGAAGCTTTAGTGAATAGGCATTACTACATTGTTGCAGGCTTGACTAGTGCACTAGTGAATAGTCCTCATTCCAATTGGGGAAAGGTCAGAACTATTGAGACACTTTTAGGGTATGAAATAAAACAGTGTTATAATATTCTGCTCTTTAAAATTCATAAAATTCATCTTGTATTTGATGTACAAGAACAGTGATTTATGCAAACCGGATTTCCCCTGTCATTTTTTGTATGATTTTAAAAAGAAACTCATCACCAGATTTTCAATTTTATTTTGTTGAACATATAAGTTTTATACTACTAAAGTGCATTCAATAATATGTTAAGAAAATAACATATTATTGAATGCACTTTAGTAGTATAAAACTTATTTCTATATACCTTGTAAATAATGTTTTCTTCAGCTATTGTGGTACATTGTTATATCTGATCTTAGGACCTACTTTCAAGGTGTAACCTCAGGCTCTGTTATTTCCATCTCTTTTATTTGGAGGTGTTCATTTTGTTTTAGTTTTCTAAGTTTTAATGGATGACTCACATGTATAACTCCATTCCTTACTAAAGGGATATGATACATGTAATAAAAACTATTGTGTGTGTGTGTGTGTGTGTGTGTGTGTGTGTGTGTGAATATGTGCATGCATATTTACTAAAAGTGTTTTTCCTTTGAATAACAGCTTGAGTGCAGAGTCTTTTACATCTCAATGTGAGAAATCCATGAAAGAAGTTGCAGAAAGAATGTAAATGTCAGAGGTCATGAAATACTTCAAGGGAATAGAAACTTCCAGACACAGCTGGGCAGTTGAATATATAAATTTGAGGTTTGATACCATGCGTATAACATGTGAAAGCTCAGGGCAGACCAAATATCATTATTTATGGAGAGTTGGCCTAAAGTAATACACTTAACTGAGAAGCCATTTGACCTCATAGCTGCTATAAGGGGAAGACACTTGAAACTTTAAGAATGTGGCAGTAGGAATTAGTCCATATTCCATTGGGGACTCCACTCCAAAGAGTATTTGGGTAGCAGAAACTGAATTCAATGAGTTTTTCTTAATTTTTTTTAACAAGAGAGAAAAGAAGTTAGGTAGGAAAGTGGAAGATTTGGGAGGGTATGAATATGATCAAAATACATAGTATGAAATTCTCAAAGAATAGAAAACATTTCAAAATTTCAAAATTGAAATAAACCTGGTCACAAATTTAGTATTAGGTATGGAAATACTAGTGTTGAAAGATTTTTCTTCCCGATGAAATATGCTGTGAATATGTTCGTGACCTATTCTTCTAAATGGAGATTCTATATTCCACTGCAGCTCTTAGGTCTTGGTACAACCCTCAGTAACAGACCATTGGAACTGCTTTGAGGATATTGTTTTACATACTGTTTCTCAGAATTGAAGCATAAAAATGGACATAATGCTATTCATTAAGGAAATTTGAAATTTTAGTTATGCTGTAAAGTCAATAATTATATCATGTGGATATCAAACACAAATTGCTAATTTTCTGTTCTTGCTGGGAAGAACCATTACTAAAATAACCTATCCTACATTTAGGTGAGTTCTAATCATTATTGAAATACAGTTAGGAAAACATCCAATTTGGGCATTTTATTACTATGTGTTAAATTATGTGGGGAAATAAAGCATATTGATTAGTACAGAGAAAAGGGGTTTCCTGCAGGAAACAATAGCTAAAGTTGATCATAAATGTAAATCAATTATAAATTTCAGTGCCTACTCTGCACTATTTCAAGACATGGTGATGCACATTTCATATCCTAAATAAGAGAAGAAATAATTTTTTCTGACTCCTCCATAGATATTTATCAGTTTTTAAGATAATGCAGAATCCTGTAGAAATGTGGAACCCATTCCTGTAAGATTTATTCTTACCTGTCTCATTGGAAATCTCATTGTCTGCACAAGGAGTGCAATCATAGCAGCAAACAGCCTTGCCCTCTAGGGAAATTTTCCTGAATCCAGGACCACAGCTCTCACTGCACACAGACTTAGGAATCTGAGAAAAATTGGAGCAAAGTTAACAAATTCTCATGGTTCATTGAAAGTCTCAATAATATTTTTAATATCACATAATTAATTTGCAAGTTTTATTCTTATAAAATAGATAAGGAATTTGAGCATCTGTGATATACACAAAATTGGTCTGAGGATTGTCCCATTATCAGACAGTTTGCATCATAATGAGGTCATAGAAGCCATGACCTAGAAGGTCAAGTGGTCCTGCCAGATGGATCTTGTCTCTGTGCTTGCTTTCTAATGTGTTGAGAAATTTTTATTTCCACATGTTTGTAAATCTTGCTTGTCAAATTGACAGGACTTATAATCACCATGTAAACAAATTGTTGGGCATCCCTGTGAGTGTTTTTAAAGAGAAGGTTAAAGGGTTCACTCTAAGAGTGAGCATCACCATTCTCTAGGCTGTTGTCTCAGAATTGAAAATGAGAAAAAGATGATTCGTGGTATTTACTTTTTTTCCATTGACTGAGAATATGATGTCATCAGGAACCTCATGCTCCTAGAGCAATAAATTTCAAAGATAAGGGCTGAAGGCTCATATTGTCATCCAAAAGAAACACTTGCTTAAGTTATATTAGGTATATATGTATCTTCAGTAACAAAACAAGAGATAACATACACACATGCACGCTATAGTATTTCAATTCAAGGGGTGGATAAAAGAAATGATAACTGTTTTTCTTCTGTAATTTTAAGCATGAAATCAAGATGAACTACTCAAATTTTAGATACAGTGAAGGAACTCTAATAGAGACATTGTGTATTGGTTTGAATGAAAAGTGCCAATTATAAATACAGATATGCCGGGTGGTGGTGGCGCACGCCTTTAATCCCAGCACTCGGGAGGCAGAGCCAGGCGGATCTCTGTGAGTTCGAGGCCAGCCTGGGCTACCAAGTGAGTTCCAGGAAAGGCGCAAAGCTACACAGAGAAACCCTGTCTCGAAAAACCAAAAAATAAATAAATAAATAAATAAATAAATAAATAAATAAATAAATACAGATATGTGACTATGTATTTCCTCAATGGGGTGCTATCTTGAGAGTTATTGCAACTTTAAGAATTGCAGACTTATTAGCAAAATTATTTCAGTGGTTGGTTGGGGATTTTGAAAATTTATGACCCTCACCTAATTCCAGTATTCACTCTCTGTTTCCAATGTTTGGTCTGAGACATTTTGTTTCAGGTTTCTACCCATCTCCACGGATGACATACACTGGCATGCCTTTTGAGTATAAAGCACACTCGAAACTCCAGAACCATAAGTCAGATAAACTCTTTTTTCCAAAAGTCACTTCTGGTGATGGTGTTTGATCATAGCAAGAAAATATAACTTACTCAGTTTTCTGTTGTGAATGTAGAGATTTTCTACATCAGAGTGTCCTGGGAGACATTATGAGGATTGCATATACCACTTCTCAGGTGTACTTAATTTGTGTCAAATTGACAATATTTAACCCATGCACCACTGAATATTAGCAGACATTTAAAGCTAAATTCATCCTTTTATAAGAATCAGAGGATGATAAAGCACTGTCTTTTAGTAGTTATTTTTTGTCTTTGTCTACTGGGAATTTTATAGTACTGGGATTTAATTTCAAAAGTAGAAGTTCTTATACTGCAGGATATATTTGTATTATTATGATAATTTTAATGCATTGAGATAATATACAACCCACCTCTGAATATCTTTCTGGCCATTGTATCATCTTACCAGATAAAGTCAACTGTTGACTCTGGGGAGCATTGGGCACAAAATTCCCTACTTTCACTTTTAGTCCAAGACCCTTTGGAAAATTCCAAAAGTTGAGAATATCATACTTATCATCATCTAACTTCTGTTTCCATTCTAAAGCCATGTTGGCTCCCACATGGATGTTCCTCAAGAAAGGATGAAGCTGAAAGTGATGCAAGAATATATTATAATGTAGGTCTGAGAGTTTGACCACTAATGAATTATAGAATAACTCTCAATGTTCATTATCTGTGGTGTAGGAAACGATAATAATGTAGGTATCATTGAAGGTCAGCAATGGTGACCTAAGTTAATGGGATACAATTCTACATCTGAGGAACAGTCAGCCTCAAGAACTTCTTCTATACAAACTTAGGAATGGAATCAGTGAGTATTGATTGAAGCAAATCTCAATTTCTTTAAAATAAAGCTATACCCATTTACACACATGGTTCATCCCAAAGTTCATTGAGTAAAATGTGGGTACTTATGACTAAAGAGTAGTTAAAAGAAATCATTTCTGTTCTAATAACTTAGGATAATGAGCTTTGATTGTTTCACTGAGAAAATTCCTAGGTTTCTGGTGTAATCATTACAATGAAAAAATTGTGCAGCTATTTGTGACACTATTTTTATATTCATTAAAATCATTTCCTCCTTGCCACTAGCACCTTATTCCTCAGCAACATGAACACGAAGATCTTCACTGACATGGAAGATAGGATAACACATTTAAAATCTCCTGTGGATGGATACACACACCCACACACATACACACACACACACACACACACACACACACACACACAAACGTATGCATATATGTGTGTATATATACATATACTATATGTAAAATACTGAAATATGTAAGATCTAGTTTGGGACCTCTGAAGACTCTCAAAATTTCTCATTGCTGATGCTCTAATACAATGGAAGGAATATTACCTGCCAGGGGAAGAACACCATGTTTTCCCCTTTTTCAAATGCTTGCATTTGTACTTGCTGAAGACTCATCTCATGGAGACTGTGGGCCACAGTATAGACAGCCTTGTATGTATTGTAGCTGTCTTCATTCATTACTGTGTCAAATATATGTCTAGGCAGTAAGTCCAAGGAAGCATTGGGTTGGCAGTTCTCCAAAAGATGACAATCAAGCTCTGAAAATGAGCACTTAAAGTACAAAAACCACAATTTAGGAAGGTAATTGTCTTCTGGGTATTTATAAGGATTAACTGTTTGGATAAAATTTTTAAATTCAGCCACCTGCTCATGGTGTTGTGAAAAAATGAGACTTCCATGGAATGAATCCAGCAAGAAATAATCAGCGACATTAGTAACATCCCACTCAGAGGTCATGACCCAGACTTTACTTGTCAAAATCGGTTGTCCTAGATTACTCATTAAACCTTGCAGTGAATCATTGTCACCATAAATGATGATAATATTGGCCAATGTTTCCTGGATGATGCCAAGACTTTTCCAGTGTTTGTAAGAAAATGAATTCCAGGTGCTTTGGATCATTTCAACAAAAGCTATGCAGACTTGATTTTTCTCCATATTTTCTCTGATATCTGCTAGAAACTGAGTCCCTCTGTGATCATCTGGAATAAACAGACCAACCCAGGTCCAGCCAAAATGAAGCATCAAAGAGACCATGGCAAGAGACAGAGTTGAGCCTTGGGGGGCCATCTGGTAGAGAGAAGTAAACTGATCTCGGTCACTGAAGATAGGCTCAAAAGGACCAACAGTGAGCTGAAGAGAAAAAAATTGGAAACAAGAGTAAGAACAATGGCATTATGCAAAATACTTGTTCTGCAGAAACAGATGGAAATTATTTCATATTTTCTATTTTTATTAATCCTCCTTGTCTCCTCCAACCTCCTCTTTCTTTTCCCACTGACTGAAATAGAGGTCCATCTCCAATTGTCTAGACAATTGTCATTGATATCTACCAAATATACCTTTTTACCTATGGACACACCTGAAATGTCAGCAAAGGAGATCTGCATTTTTATCTCATACAGCTCCTCACCTGTGGAAATTTGTAGAGCTGAAGCAGTGTCCCAATATGGGCAGATTTTACCCACGATGGTCCTGTTATTGCAGCAGTTGACTTTCTCTCCTTTTCACAGTTATAATTACATTGAAGGCTCTGAAATCTACT
Organism: Peromyscus attwateri; assembly: GCA_902168425.1. Lineage (NCBI taxonomy): Eukaryota > Metazoa > Chordata > Mammalia > Rodentia > Cricetidae > Peromyscus > Peromyscus attwateri. Next base: position 25,162 of record CABHPP010115007.1, on the reverse strand, counting down.
CAGGCCTGTGAGCCAAAAAAGAGCATTCATAAGAATGTTTTTCTCACTGTATGGGACATTATAGAAGTCAAATCCCAGAGATATGTTTGGTAAAAGATGAGGGTTCCTGTTGATCTCCTCAATGGCAAATACCAGGGCCAGAACCAACTGGTGAATTTTAAAATTATGCCTGCAGAGATTGAATAAAAACATACCTGAGGAAATTACAGACCACAGAGACCTGCAGATTCCAACTACAAATACTAAGGGACAGATTCCGGAATTCCAGGGTGTAGCTGGGTATTTCAGTGTTTGAGGAAACTGCAATGACTCTATACATAAGCACAAAGTAGGTGAACTAAGCTCCTAATCTTCACTGAGACTAAATGAAAGGCATTCAAGGCTTTAAAAATGGTGGCACAGTCCGGGCGGTGGTGGCATGTGCCTTTAATCCCAGAACTCAGGAGGCAGAGCCAGGCGGATCTCTGTGAGTTCGAGGCCAGCCTGGGCTACCAAGTGAGTTCCAGGAAAGGCACAAAAAGCTACACAGATAAACCCTGTCTCGAAAACAACAACAACAACAACAACAACAAAAATGGTGGTGCACGCCTTTAATCCCAGCACTCGGGAGGCAGAGCCAGGCGGATCTCTGTGAGTTCAAGGCCAGCCTGGTCTCCAAAGTGAATTCTAGGAAAGGCACAAAGCTACACAGAGAAACCCTGTCTTGAAAAATTAAAAAATAATCTCTGAATTTGTCTCCAGCCCTAGAACTTCCAGATGCCTCAAAACCTTTTCATTGCCAAAGACAAAGGGGGCTTTATCCAAATGTTGGGACCATGGAAAATCCCTGTTATACATCAGTCCAAATGATTGGACCCTGTAGCCATAGGATGGCCTATCTGTCAAATATGTGTGGAGAGTACTGATAGCTTAGTAAAAGAATGCAATCTAGTTAAATGTGTTAAGATCTGATGCTCATAGTATCTAGGAAAGATGAGGGCTTATACTGAGGAAAACAAATCTTCAATTGTTTAAACACTGTTTGACATAGTAAAAAGACTCTACCCCTGGCCTCAACTTATGTTCAGTTTGTTATCAATCCAGCTATCCCTCTTGCCTGATGACGGCCTACAGGTGCTCATACAAGACTGTCACCAGATGAAAGATGAAACCAGGAGTGTGGTAGTTTTACAATACTTACTTTTAATAAAATTATTTGTGCCTAAACCAGGAACCTCATCCCAGGGAGAGGAACTGGTTGTTCTAGCCCAGTATCTCATATGGGGAAAAGGAAACTCCACTACTATATACATGGACCATCAGTTGATATGATTTTACAAGTGGATATGTCAACTGTGTGATCTATAGAGAAAGTTGGCTTCTCACTGCTGGAAAAAAGGACATTAAAAAATGTTGGCCCTCCTAGGGGCCATGTGGCTTCCCCTAGAAATTGCTGTCCTCCATGGGCACACAGTTTAACTCACTGTCTGACAAATGACACTAAAACTTATTGATGTTCTGATGACACATACCACAAGCCAGTGCTACCTGAGACTGCAGGGTAAAGAAAAATGATCAGTACAAAACTTTATGTAGTCAGGAGATTACCTATGTCCTGGCCTGATGGCAGTTGGGACAAGTCTCTGCCACTTGCATCCCACAAGTAAACACACAGAGGCTTATATTAATTATAACTGCATGACCATGGCTCAAGGTTTTTTGCTAACTAGCTCTTATATCTTAAATTAGCCCATAACTTTTAATCTATGTATCACCACATATTCTGTGGCTTTACCCACATCCCATTAAATGTTGCTCCTTGAGTGGCTCGCTGGAGTCTCTCCCTGCCTTCTTCCTGTCTCTCTCTTTGCATTTCCTGCTGACTCTAAGCTGCTCTGCCATAAGCCAAATGGCTTTATTTATCAACCAATCAGAGCAACACATATTTGCAGGATACAGAAAGACATTCCTCCATCACCTATGTGTTGATGGAAGGTACCAGAGGAAAAGTTCATTCTCTCAGAAATAACTGGCTGGATTCTGGTAACAAACCTTCACCAGGCTATTCCCCTGGGAACCACAAAACTTTCTGAGTTGTTCAGACCAAGGTATGTTATACCTATACTCAACACACTAGCATGGCATATCTCAGTGATATACCAGGATTGTGTTAAAGTAAATCAAAAGCAGAGAGTCCTTACCCAGGAAAGGATCCAAATGAAAGACCAATACCCTGTCAAACGTTGGAAAAACGGATTTCAACCAAGATCCGGCTTGCTGGGGAAGGGAAAAATACTTGCAACTTTCTTAAAGATACCGTTTTTAAGTGTTCCCCACATAGACTAAAAGTGTTCAAATAGTAGCTAAAAAGCGCAGGCATAAGTGGGTGCTCCAATTTGGCTTCCATCTAGCAATGGGGTCCAACAATATACTGATTGTCATAACCCAAACCCTCTTAATTAATAGCTTTGGCTTTAGACATAGAGCAGAAACTTCACTGTGTATCTAGACCTCAGAGTTGTGAGTTGGCAGAAAGAATGAACAGGACATCAAATGAAACTCCAACAAAATTCTCATTAGAGTCAAGAAAAAGATGGATAAGCTTCCTCCTTTACTGTGCCTCAGTTTACTGTTCCCCATATAGGGAGGGATTAACTACCCATGAGATTATACTTGGAAGAATTCCCCACCTGCTTCCCAGGCTCAGAGACAAGCAGTTGACAATACTCTTTAAATCAGTCCCTTATCAAGTCACTAAAGGCCTTCCAGTTCTCCACACAGGCTATTCACTGAAATATCTCAGATACCCAGCCATCTTCAGAGTCCACCACCAATTTCACCTTGCTTAAGTATAGTGATATCCTCTGTGTCAAGTGAGTAGCCAAAGGGACACTAGAGATAAACTGTTAAGGACCCTACAAGGTCCTTCTCTCTACTCCTCTGGTTGTGAATGTAGGGGCTCTTACATCACAGACCCACCACAACCCGATAAAGACAGTGGAAGCCAAAGATGCTATTCTCAAATGGAATGTCTCTGAACTATGAGCCCATTAATAATAATGTTTCATTGGCCCTCAGGTTTTTGCACTCCCTGCTCTTATACCTCTTAATGAATCTTGTGTTTTTCACTATGGGTATGAACACAGGGTCACGGTCCAAGCCTCACTGCTCTCAGAGCTGGATTGGAGATTGAGGATGACAGATACATGGAAAATATTATCTAAGGTGACTACAGACAAGGAAACTTTATCTCATCTTGACCTTTACTTGCTGATGCCTACTTTAGGTGTTTAGCTGTATTGGAGAAATGAAGGATGTGAGAGTTTATCTTTTTAGATAGTAATACAGAGTTTATGATTCCATCATTCCCCGTAGCTTTGTCCCCTCATGGCCAGCATCAAGGAGGTTTCCATTGTAAAACTGGAGAGTCCTAAAAAGATTGATTTAAAAAGATTCTGGTCCTTGGGAAATAGGAATGACCTAAGAAATCAGACACTATTCTGCAGGTGGGACCTTAGGGATAGAGTTATATCATTCCCATCCAAAATCAGACAGAATTGCTGGTTATGCTTAGACCATGCCCTCATAGTACATAGGGATATGAATTAAACAGACTGTCAGCCCATTGACTGACATACTTACAGTGACTGAGGGTAACTTAATTAACATTAGTAAACTTACAAGGGACAAAGAAATCTAATATACCAAATTTTTAACCTACACAATTTTCCTTATTTGGATAGCTGATATTCAGCCAAATGGGATGATTTATAATATATATTTATAATATAATATAATATAATATAATATAATATGCAATATTACTGGGCCTCTGGGACCACTTGGTGGACATATACAAATGGTTTGACTCAATGGCTCTTCTAATTGTTTCCAAACTAAGTAGATATGTTGATCAGAACTTAGAGGCATTAAAGTTCCTATTTCTGAATTAAAAAACAGATTTCTTTGCAGAAATTTCCTACAAAATTGGAGAGGCTTAGAGTTCTCATGAAATATAGGAAAGTATGTATGGATTTGGGAGAAACTTGGTTTCTCTTTACTGACTGATCAGGAGCAATTAGAGAAGTTCTTGGCATGGTTGTGAAAATGTTTGCTCCCCCTGGCAAACTACTCTGCTATCAGCACTGGGTGGGCATCTAACTTTCATTCTGATTGGATCATAAACTAAAATAGTCATGATTTGGCTCATTCCCTGAGAATAGTGGTGAATGTAGCAGTGCCCCAGTCCTTAGTAGGTGTCCAGGGCTTAGCACAACTGATTGGATGGTGGAAGTGCCATTCAGCTTGTAATGCTTAGCAAATGGACAGCACCACGTGATGAAAACAATAACAACACACATAGTTTTCAGAAAGACTCTAAATGTATTAAACTTGCTTTTTGCTTCTGTAGTTCCAATTCTAGCTATCTGTTCTTGTTAACTGATGTATTTTAATACAGAACATGCTTTTTTTGTACTTAAATGTCATCCTGATAAAGTCTCCACGCTACCCTGGGTTTCTGATCACCCACTGTTGTTACAGGCTGGCTATCAAAAGTTTTCTATTGGCTTAAATCATGTTCCAAAATTCTTCTCTGGTGAATACCCTAAACACTAAATTGTATACATGAAAACAGGAATAAAAATTAGTTGACATCATCCAGTTATTGAACCCTGCAAGAGCAAAAATAACTAACCTAATAAGAAATGACCTCTGATGCTATAGCAAAAGAAATGTTACATGAATATTCAAATAATTTTCTGTTTGGATCCAGGGCATGGATCCAGGCATCTCATGTTCCATGAGAAAAAATTCACTCATAGCATGGTTATTTGTAACACAAAAGAGACCATTAGCCCAAGGAGAGAATATAAAAATATTATTATGCTAAATGGACATAGAATTAGCATGATTTCTAATAATTTATTTTTCAAAGCATAGATGAGAACATTGATCCATTTTTTGTCACAAAAAACTCTCCTGGTAGGTGTAAATTAACAGAGACCTTCAACTGATCATTTTGGAGAGAATGAGGCACTGGATAATGCTCAGCTTCTGATGAGGAACACACATTATTCTCAGGCACAGAAATCTCAGTGATCTTCCAGAGGTTGTAGATAATTAAAAGAAAATTATTTTCCAGAAAGAACAGAGTAATTGTAGATACAAATGCATAGTATCAGTGGCACCAGAGCTGCAAAAGGTCATGCTAGGAAAAAAAAAACCTCAAGCATACAGAAGAGAGTTTTTTTTGTGTGAAATCACACCACTAGCTGTGGGGATTTTGTACTTGATAGGTTTTGTGATAGTCAGTTATTATCAAAGCTTTGAACTCCAGTAGGTTTACCACAGTCCAGAGAAGGCTCCAGTTTTATGAGTAATACCACAACATAGACAGGACTCTTTGGGGGAAAAGACGAAACGTCAAATTGAGTGAACAGGAGGGTTAGTATAAAGGAGCACATTCAGAAGGAGTTAAGGGAGGAGTGAATGTATTAAAAACACACTGCACTTAAGTTCTCAATTAATTCATGAAAGCATTTAAAAACCAACAAGAAAGAAGCCAGACACACCAAAATGATAAATAAAGAAAGGCATGTACTGGAAGGCAAATGGGCACAAAAGTCCTGCATAGTGGAAACCGAGAAAAATAGTGGAAACCAAGTTTTCTTTTCTAACAGAAAGTTTTGAATATGTGTGTTCACACACATATAATGCATGCATTTTGAGAATTTCTTACATATATGTAGTCTTATGAGCACATTATATTCATAATCCCTGTTATATTTTCCATGAAAAGACAGCAGAGGTGCTTAAAGCCTCCAAACACTAAGCAATTTGATAAGGGGATGAAAACTTTAATCACAAAATCTTATCAGTATATGTTAGATCTCTGTTCTTTTTTCTATATATAGAACATCACAAATTATGTCCAGTTCACATACGATACTAAAATGTGGGTATTTTGCAGCTTGAATACTTTAGTATTAGGTTTTGAAAATGAAAAAGCACCAAGATAGGTCTGGAGTACATCATATTAATTTCTTGGAAGACGACAATGGGAGAGAGAAGAAAGACAGCTATGCTTAAGTACTTGACTTCAGCAAACATGGAGGTTAGACAGAGATGGAGAAGCCACACTGCAGGGAAAATGGCTTCAGAGAAAGAGAAAGGAAGCCCGAGATATCACAGAAGCATAATTAGGATCTGTCCAGAACCCAAAAGAAAGAAATAGAAAGAAAAAAAAGAAATTAGGATTTTCTGACTGAGCACTCTGCTGTGTTCAAAACCAAGTAAAGTTATGACATGCTCAAGTACATAAATGTTGTGATCTGAATATTCACTATCGTTATACACAAGAAAGTTTAATCCTATCTCATATGTACTAGTTAAAATTGATTTGGGGTTTTAATATATTTCATGCACATTAATTTTTAAAAAATTGAGTAACATGAAAATCTTAAGAAATTGGCAAAAATGGTAAGAATTAAAAATATAAGAATCTGTCTCTTCATAAATGTCTTTTAGTAACCTATGATGTATAATATTGTCACAGAATGATAGCTGTAGAAGATGGACAGACATATTGAAAGGTTTAGAAATCTGAGAATGTGTTTTAGGAATTATTGTCTCTGCATTGCATAATTTCAACTGGAAATCAGAAATGTCATTATTTATTTATTCAATTACATTAGAAACAAGATTGACACTGAATATTTTAAAATTTATTAAGCTTATTAGACAAAATCAGTCTAAAATGGTGCAAATTTTTACTGAATGTGAATACAGTGATAGGTAGACACATATTTCTGCAAGTGACACATTGAGGTAAATATTAAAAGAATTCCCCTAGTTCTAACAATGACAGCCATCAGTACTTACTTCTGCGAGAACCTAAAAAACATTCTTGCACCAGCTAGGCTGGTGTGTATCTGATTAGCTGTATGTGTGTTTCTTGCTGTGTTGTAAAATACCATGGCAGATTGCACATTCTTTGTGGAACACCCTAAAAAAAGGGGAGCTAGCAAATAAGATCTCCATGCTAATGAAAAGTAAAATGTGAGGATAAACAAAGCACAGTGGCTACAACAGAATGGACACCACAGAAGGGCTTTCTAATAAATTAATGCAGTCCACATAGACCTTCATACAAAGATGTAGAGAGCATTCAAACTTCACTGTGACCATATGAAGAGAAAAGGCCACAGAGCTTCAATTCATGGAAAGAAGAGATCAATTATGAGGCCACAGGCAACAATGGAGGGAAGAGCTCAGAGTCATGATGTAGATAGGCATCAAGACATTTTCACTGCTAATACACAAAAGGAAGACAGATTGGGGGGAAACATGAAAACTGACTTTACTGTCTGAGTTATGCTCCAGAAAATTGATAGTTATATGTCTTTATTGCCTTTTTTCAATTCCCCAAAAATACAATGTACATATATTTATGTGTATGTGGTGTTACTCTTAACTATTTGGCTTGAAAAAGTTAATAAAAGCATTTATTGCTATTATTAAAAAGCAATGCTGATAAATCTTGGTCATTGCAAGTTAGATCATTTGTTTGAAAATTTTACATTTCATAATTAAAGTCTTATCCTGAAAGTTTCATGAACGTGACGGCCTAAACATGGTATGAATAAAGAAGACAATAATAGATATACTAACGTGGCTGGGAGAAAGATCATAGGGTCTTATTTCTATACAAAGAACTAGAGGCAACTCAGGAATATCGAAAGTCAGAGAAATAGTCTTCTACAGGAAAAAGCAAAGCCATCGAATATCCAATAGCAAATGGTCATCTTCAAAACTATGCATAGGATTACATTTATATAGACTCATCTGTTTGTAGTTAGGAACATGTATATAAATGTACACACATATGTTTATGTATTAATAACTTTTTAAACAGTCCATACGTTTGGAAGGGAGAAAGAAGAATCATGTGACAAAGTTAGGAGGTATGGAAGGAAAAGAGAAATACTCCAATTATACTACAATTTCAAAAATAAATGAAGTAATAAAAAAATTTAAAACAGGCATCCCACTGCAAAGTATTTTAGAATAAGCTGCAAGGAAATGCTTTTCGATTTTGATGTGTGAAACTGCTCACAAAAGGGCTTATATTTATAGCAGAGATGAAAAACTCCTAACATCCAAATTGTAAAAGATCATATTCATATGCTACATGGTTTTTGTCACATTATTAACATTAAAAAATGTTTGGAGATTTGGGGTAATCTACTTTGACATATCTAGTCAACCACAATTTAAAGTCAATGGGATGGACAAGTTCTTCATCTCATACATTTCTAGAGACAGTACCAATTTTAATTTGGAAGGATAACAGGCACCGTGTATAACAGGATTTGTCATATGGAAAAAATATAGTTCACCTAGGGCAAAAACCTAGCACTGAGTATGTGATGAGTTTGATGTCAACACACACATGGTAGGAGGTTAAGTTGTCCTTTCACAGATGATCTCTCACCTACATGTGAGACCTGAGGCATGAGTATGCATGGACACACAAAAAAATTTTGGTAAAAATGCCTTGTAAAGTCTGTATCATGTGCAGTCCAATAGACTAAGTCATGTTGCCTCAAAAGAAAACTTACATTAATCTGGAAATTGATATATAATTTTATGTTTGTATATCATATCATCTGAATAGTTATAATAGTCCTAAAGTAAAATCTGTTTAAAAATTTAGACCACACAAAAACCAATGTAGTGAAGCAAAATTCCTGCCCACAACTAATACATTTTGTAATCTTGATAATTAAGATGATCATTTCCAGGCATGTAAAAATTCTATGCATGAAAAGAGACAAAGAACCTTAGAGAGCAGACATATTCCCTCTTTGAAAACATATATGCACTCTTACAGTGTAATAAAGGATGTAATCAGAAGCCTTACAAAACAATTTTAGCTTTGAGATACATTTCTTGTTCCTCATCTTGTATGAAAAAAATTAGGAAAGGTATTGCACAATGGAAGATGTTGAGGGAGGAATGGAAAGGGAGAAAGACACACATACTACTCTTTTGTAGTAACAAAAATATTTCCCTAACACAAACTTAATTTTATTTGTGACTTAGTAAGAAACAACCCTAAGTGGCCACAATCTTGACATTGTATCTTATGACTACATCCATGAAAATGAGATTAAAAACTTTTTAGAAATGCATAGAAAGACATATAAAAGAGAAAAATGCTTCTGGTAGTAAAATATTAGTAAATAATTAATTTAACTAAAAAATTTGAAGACAGGCAGAGATGTTTTGACAACAAGAAACTATTGCCAACTTCTAAATCAGCGGTATCTAGCAGCTGCAAACTTGTTACTCTACCATCACATCCCTCCATAGTAACAACTTTTGGTGGCATCACCTCTTTTTACACGAGTACATATAGACTTCTAGGCTGTCCTGAAGAGCCAGGAAAACTTTGATAAAACCATTCTCCCTCTGAAGTCCTAATATGAAAAACATGTGACTGTAAAGGCAAAACCATGGAAGATCCAATATTTCAAGTGTCATATGTGGAAACAAAAATCAATAAACAAACAAGCAACTTATTGTATCATCTTTGAGAATAGAAAATAATTGAAGAATAAGATACAATTAAATAAGGAATTTTAGATTGGAAGAGGATTTTTCATGACAAAAATAAGCATAGGAGCTTGAATATACATATCACCTGGGTCATTTGTAACATGAAATCTGAAACAACATAAATGAATAACAACACTTACTGCATGTGAAAGTCGGAGTAAACGTTTGGCAGAAAAGGATGTGGAACTTTGTTGAATGTGTACGCAGTATGAACTGGGAAAAATACACCAATATTTACATCTCTTTCTTGGTGAAATTCTTCTTTGGTTCTGAAATAACACTCGGAGGAGTTATAGGCATATGCATGACTGTGATTAAACAAGATCCTGATAATAATAACCAAAAGAAAACATCCCACCAACACACATGTTTGTTCAGACATAAGTCTGATCAATCCAGATCTCACAGTGTCCTGCATGTTTATACTTAGCTCAAGTGTTTGTGACCATATGAGTTTCTAACTTGTTGATGGGTGAGGCTGTCACAGTAACCCAGAGAGCTGTCACACTCTGAGCACATTCTTATACCTCTTCCACTGCCACTGAGAATTCTGGAACTCTTTCTTCCCTTGGGCTATGCATCTGAGGTCCTGTATTCAGGTGAAAAACAAGCTGGAAAATATGTTTATAGATTTTCTTCTGTACCTGTAGGCACCATGATTTCAGTTAAAACAACAAGCAGTAAGAGCTCAGGGATGAACTCCTCTTTGGATAATTTGGTCACAAGAATGAAGCAAGAAACTTTTCATATGAAAACAAGTGATATTGGTATTAACAGTCTACATCAGAGGATGACATTCCAAGTGTAGTGGATAGAGAAAGGGCCAAAATCCCACGATGGATGGAACCCAGCAAAATGATTGAGACATCATGATTTTCCAAACCAAAGGAAGTCAGTGGATTCTACCTTGCTTAGTGTCTGTGTCTCAGAGATTCTTTGCTTCTATGATACATCTACATATGCATATTAATATAATGTCCACATCCAGTAAAATCCATTTATTTCTCACTTTGAGAAAATTAATCATCTTACTAAATTACTCAGTTCCAAATGGACCAACTACCTGAGACATGAAGTTTTCTGTTTAGAATCTATGCTTTGAGCTACTGCACCTCTGCTGTCCTAGTTAATCCTCAGTAAATAATTGGGTAGATGTGTTGTTCTGTGAATACCTGTACCTAGTGCAGTGTGTTTACCAGCTACTTCCCCTTTTCTGAGAACATGAGGATGCTAGGAAATCTTTCTCTTTTCTCTATAAAGCATAATAATTTAATAGCCTCTAAATGTACCCTTCACCTAATAAACCAAATGAAGCTGTTATGAGCAGAGTTCTATTTCCTAGTTCACAGGATAAGCTAACACAGTGAAAGTCTTTTGTATTATGTTGTGGAAATGGGTGGATGCACAACACATTGCTAAGTTCCCTAAAGAAAGGACGGAATAGTAGAGTGAATAAAAACCCACAGACAATTGTCTGAGGATTGATAAACATTATTATTTCTTTTCCAGTCATGTGCGTTAGAAGACAAACTGAAACATCTCAAATATTCCAGTTGGCAGGAAAATTAGTAAATCCCTCTTCACTTGTGCTTCAGGAACATAGAAAGCAGGAGGAATTGAGTTAACCAAACAGGATATCTAGATGCTGTGTAAATGTCTTCTAAGGCATTTCTATTTATGCACAACATTTTTTGGACTTTGTCACTTTGATCCTATGATATGTTGGTTTTTGTTTTAGCACATTATATCTTATTTTATATTTTGTTGTTGCCTCTATGAAGCTCAATCTTTTTAAATGAGAGACATAAATCAAGTGGATCTCGATATGATGGAAGAGTGGGAGGGAGTGGTGTGAGCAGAGGGAAGGAAAATTGATCAGGATATATTGTGTGAGTAAAGAATCTGTTTTTAATAAAAGGAAGAAAATTAAAAAGAAGAAAACAAAATGCTTTCACCTTAATGGACTAGATACTTATTCTTGTAATGAATTTGCTTATCCAGAGCATAATGCACATGTCAAAACTAACACTGAGTGCTTCATTGAGTATCATACACACCATCATGGTATTCCAGATAGCATTGTTTGTGTGTGTGTGTGTGTGTGTGTGTGTGTGTGTGTGTGTGTTCATGTGTGTGTTTATTTCTTTTTTCCCAGTTTCCCCTCCTCCCCTCTCCACAGATCCTCCTCTCATCCCTGTTCACCCAACAGACCCATCCAGTTCTCCTTCCCTGTTTCTCTCCAGATACATGTGGGCCTCCCATGGATATCAGTCAGCCATGGTATAAAGTTTCAGTAAGGCTGGGCACTTCCTCTTCTATCAATGCTGGAAGAGGCAATCAGAAGGAGGAACCAGGTAACAGAGTCAGACACAGCCCCTCATCTCACTGTTAGGAGTCACACAAGAAGACTAAGCTATACCACTGTATCATATATGCAGAGGGATTAGGTCAGTCACATGTAGGAGAGTACTTGGAGAGATAATTGGAATCTGGGGGCATCTCTGCAATGAGCTAGAAACCTAGAGCATTGGAATCTCCCAGGAACAGATGAGTGTGACACTAGCCAAGTCTCTCAGCAATACAGGATATGGAGACTAAACTAGTCATCTCCTGTAACCTGTCAAGTCTTTCAGTGAAGGGACTAAGACACTAACAGAGGATTATTTCTTACAAAGGAATTCTCTTCACAGCAAGATAATTACAACATTAGGCCCATATTCATGGAAACCACTAGTTTAATGTGACCTCCACCATCCTTTATCAACAAGCATGGTTAATGGTGAAATAGCTTTTCAAAGATAAGATACCATTTATGTGGTGTTTGTATAAAGGGCTGGGACAGTGCTTTCCAGAAGGTGGTGTATTCTTTGAATTAGGATGCAGTGTATTGAATGCTGTCTTTCTCAGCCATCAGTTATGGGACATTGAATTTTGGTGTGGAAATTGGAATGTTTCTACTCAACATTACCTCTCATAACCCAGGGAAAAATATGCTTATTGTTGCAGTGACTTTATGGATTGCTGTCCTAGAAATGTGCTTTCAAGAGCTGGAGTACTACTGCCTGGAAAAACAACAATTGTTTCTACAAATTAGAACTTGATATGTCATCCTGATTAATTTGAGCGTTCAATGCCTTCATGTGAGCAGGTTAATATAGGATTGACAGTGTTAGGAGATGTGATTAGTGCACACTACTGAAGAAAATACTGTTTTATTTCTACAATGAAAGAATAGAAGGTTGTGTCTGGATTACAGCAGATGCTTTAGGAATATGGTCTGTGATACTATGTCCTATGTTTAATACTGTGGGAAACTGAAACTAAAACCAATCCATGTAGGATGGGTAATACAGAGCCCATGACTGTCAGAATGAAGTTAGACATTCAGGGAAATAGTCAAGACCTTCACAGGTGCTTTGCTATTATGTGGGGAAATAAATAATGAGAGGTAGTAGAACAAGTTCATTATTACCAGTGAAGATCACATGAACAGATGCAGAAATGAGGGTTTTTTTGTTAAGAATACCGTTTTGTGTATAAATAAGCATATATGTCAGTATTTGTGATTTAATTCAATATTTCTCATGGGTCATAACAGTAATTGATATATTCATGGTTATTAAATTTATGGGAAAAGACTAAGTATTACTGAAAGGACATCACCATCTACTTTTAAATGTATAATGAATTTGACATTGTATCTAAGATTGTTGTATCATATTAGGTGGAACATATGACCTGGGTATTGTTTTTATAAGGAATAAAGCACGACAGAAAGAGATTTGGTTGTGTATCAAGTTGATGTAGGATGGACTTTTGATTGGTTAACCTCTGTTTACAACTGGATGGCATCATGAATAATCTAACAAGTTATTCGGAATGCTTGTAACATATTTTCTTAATAAAATTCTTCTAAGGAGAAAGATCTACCATTAACGCGGGCATCAATTTCTGATAACAGACCACACAGTGTATAGGACAAAAAAGCTACAATTTTCAGAGATATGTCCTCACTCATCTACCAAGTCAATCTCTACTGCTGCTGTGGAATTAGTTCACTGATATAAGTTCCAGAATCTTTATAATTTCAACACAGAATGACAAACAGCATCTCTGTAGAAATCTTCAAAGAGGCCAACACCAGATTTGGAATGCTAAGACATCAGCCTCTTGAATTGATCCACTGGATTTTCAGTCTCTCCAGTGTGAGATATCTATTTCCATTGCTGAAGTGCTTGGAAAACACCATGGAAACCTATTTCATAGATCTCATATATACATACACATATATGTACTCATTTCTAAGTTGTCTTACTTTAAAGAATCCAGACTAACACAATGCGTTTTCTGAACCCTCATCCTCAAGTGCATAAGTAGTAGACATTATAAGTTCTTATTAGCCTACTCATCAGACTATTACTATTTGTTTTCTGATACGATGTTTGAAAACCTCTTTAAAACATAGAAATAAATAGTACTGCATGTTTTTATAAACTTCATACCCCATAAACTCTCATAAATAAGACAGAAATAAATAAAGTAAATGTCTAACAATTTTTTTTTCTCCCCAAAATACCTTTCTCTCTTTGGATCCAGGCACTGATGCATTTGAAAATTCTGTTGCAATAAAGAAATGCTTGGCACTATTTGTAATAGGCAGAACCTGGAAACAACCTAGATGCCCGTCAACTGAAGAATGGATTAAGAAAATGTGGTACATATACACAATGGAGTACTACTCAGCAGAGAAAAACAATGAAAGCATGAAATTTGCAGGCAAATGGATGAAACTAGAAAATATCATCCTGAGTGAGGTAACCCAAACCCAGAAGGACAAACATGGTATGTACTCACTCATATCTGGATTCTAGATATAAAGTAAAGAACAATCAGATTGTAACCCACAGAACCATGGAGGCTATATATATATATATAGCATGGGGGACCCTAAGACGACTGTGGCTTATAACAAGTTTTGGTATTACTCAATTACTGAGCAAGCCTCAATGAAACATTTCACGATTAAGATAAGAATACATACTCTATCAAGCTGATAATAGAAAAATAAATTAATTAATTAATTTTAAACAATAAAAATAAATAAAAGAAAAATTTGAAATATGAAACAAACATTCTACTAAAGCAAAAAAAGAGAGAACTAGGGACTCATCATTCCTCTGCACATTCTATTCTTTCCCTTGTTTTTATATATTTTAAATTTTTTATCTGTGGATTCTGCTGCAGTTTACTGGTGGATTCTGCTGGAATATCCGATGCAGAAAAGCACTGGAGAGCTCCTGTTGCAAATCACCCTCTGGAGTGATGGAAGGATCTTTCTACTACCACGTGGAGGAGACCCGATCTAGTGTTGTGTGGCCCCGGGGTTCTGTTTATGTCTTTCCTCAGGACAATGAGGTTCCTCTTTGGATTCCTGAGCACTGAACGCACCCTGTGGCTGCTACTGAAGCCCAACATGACAGAGACCTAATGGGTCTTCGTGAAAAAATCTACCCTTCTGATGCCAATGGAGATTGAGAGCCCAATATCACCAGCTTTGGCAAGCATTAATGTAAGCCTAGGAACTGTAACTATGAGATTGGATTCTCCAGAAGAGCTGCCAGCTAAAGTCGTGTTGGGATCAAGAAAAATGGGCCTTGGTGGTACGTGTTACTGGAGTTGTATCCATGCCAGTGGATGTCCACACAATCCAGAAGAGAATTTGACATTGCTGCTGCCGCTGTTGCTGTTATAGCAATGGCACCCACCACTGCTACTATTTCTGGGATTACCATTTCATAATTGCTTACTACAGCTAGCACAATGGAGACCCTGGCAACAAAAGTAGCTACCAAAGTTAGGTAATCTTTCATTTTATTGGGCATGATAAATTTAATTCAGTAGTTATGTACATCTCGATTGGCTTTGAACATTATAAATTTATAAACTCAAGTTCCAGTTGCTTTTGGGATACTATCTTACAAGGACACCAACGCACAGTATGGCTCGTTAAGGAAGGGAATGTCTCAGTTGCCTTTAGCCTACTGGCTATGGGTGAGATAGGACCTCTGTTGGTCTTTTCTGTATCGAACACACAGATTGCAAGCCCAATGCCACTTTGAGATCTTTGGCAGCAATTAACTATGCAGCTCACACATATGAGCCTGTATGAAAATGAGTATTCAGAGACGGGTAATGCCTGGTGGGCACTCACCAACCTAAGACAGAGCACCAGTGTGGCCTGGGCAGGTGTCTCCATGACGGGTAAGGTGACCTGCTGACGTCTCACGCAGCCCAAGTCAGAAGCTCATTTATTAATAAAAGGGGGACCTGTAGGGCCCTGGCCCCCGTTTTGGGTAACTGCTGCCTTGCTTGTGCACCTTGACCTTGAGATCCTCCCTATGCCAATTCCCTGCCAAGTTCCACCCTCCTGAATGCTTAAGAGAAGTTCCTTGTCTGTGTATCCTGAATAATGGGCGTTAACAGATTAGAAGCAAGATTGTAAAACATCAGTAGTGAACTTCTGCCCTCCGGGGTCCTCCCATTGTGTAAGCCTGTATTTAAGATCTCCTCCCCCCTTCAATAAATGACATTCAGCATTTAAAATTAATATATATATATATATATTTTAAAGTTAAATATATATATAATTGAATGAATACTGAGAATGTAATCTATGAATACCACAAATGTGATTAATATCATGAGTGTAATTAATGAATATCATGAGTGTAATTTATATAAATAAATAAATAAATAAATAAATAAATAAATAAAAGAAATGCTTGAACTGCAGATATAAACATTACAGATGTGAATTTACTTAATATGTTTGTCTTCTGAGAATTCAAAAAACATTGTATTGTCAAAGAAGTACTTGTAACTAATATCTTTTAGCAGATGGGATGAAAATGAATGGAGAAAGAGAGAGAGAGACAGAGACAGAGACAGAGACAGAGATAAAAGGAGAAAGAGTAATATTGAGCACAGTGAAATTTTTGCATGCAATTTTAATTCTTTTTATATTTTTATAATGTAAAACAATTTTAATTTGAAATGTATTTTATTCATATTCTTCCATTCTCTCAAGTCCTTCCAGATCCTCTCCTTCTCCCTATCCACCAAATTCAAGTTCAGTCTCAAAAAACAGAAGCTTAGGAAAAGAAAACACCAAAATCCAAGAGAAGAAAACAACACTAACAAAGAATAAAACCCCACCAAACTGTAACCAAATAAAAATCACAGACACGCTGGGCATTGGTGGTGCACGCCTTTAATCCCAGCACTCAGAGGCAGAGGCAGGCGGATCTCTGTGAGTTCAAGGCCAGCCTGGGCTACCAAGTGAGCTCCAGGAAAGGCGCAAAGCTACACAGAGAAACCCTGTCTCGAAAAAAACAAACAAAAAAAAATCACAGGCACAAAAAAATGTGGAGTCCATTATATGTTAATCAACAGCTTCTGAACATGAGACCTACCTACCCTGCAGTGGTTGATATACACACTGTCACTCCATAGGAGAAAACTGAATTTCCCTATCCCAAAAGGCTAAAAAAATAGTTCAATGTTTAATGTTTACGTTAGTAGAAAGGTTTTTGTTCATTCACTCATTCATTCATTCATTCCCTCATCTATGCATTTACATAAAATGATACAAAATATAATAAGATCAAACGTAACTGTCCCATCAAAGTTGAGGAAGACAAACTAGAAGAAGGAAAAGTGCCCCAGAGATGGCACAAAAATCAGAGACCCACTAGTTTTCAAACTTAGAAATCTAATAAAAACACTGCACTGTAAGCTACAACACAAGCAAGGAGACCTGGAGCCGACCTGTGCAAGCCCTGTGTATACTGGTTTAGTAACTGTGAGTTCATGTGAGCTTTGGTCATTTATGTTTACAGATATAACTTTTTCTCCTCAATCCCCCTAGGGTCTCACACTGTTTCCTCCTCCTCATACATGTGGTTACCTGAGCTCTGAGGGGCAGAATTTGATGGAGACAATCCATTTAGGGCTGAGTGTTACAATGTCTCTCATTCTTTGCATAATATAAGAGGGTCATATTGATGTTTATTCCAGTCTGCTGTAAGAGAAAGCTTTTTCTGATGATATCTGAATAAGGGCCTATCTATGAGTAAAACAGAGTATCATCACTAAGAGCTATTTTATCACTAATATATAAATATATACATATATATATTTCATATCTATAAACATATAGATACATAAAATGTAAAATAAATTATATGAGAATATTTTATATGATTATTTATATTTTATCTAATTAATATTATTTATTATATCATAAAAGACAAAATACATATTACTTTTTTATAGTTTAACAAATTTAGTTTAACAAATATAATGAATAATACATTTATTATAATGATTTTCATATAGGAAATTTTATATTTTTAATATTATTAAGCAAATTTATCTGCTTTATATGACTTCTTTTTTAATTAATTTTTTATTTTATAATTTAATTTAATTTTGCATATCAGCCACATATTCCCTTTTCCTCCCTCTTCCCCCACTTCCCCCCAGCCCACCCCACATTACCATCTCCTCCAGGGAAAAGACTCCCCTGGGGATTGAGTTCAACCTGGAAGATTCAGTCCAGGCAAGTACAGTCCCCTCCTCCCAGGCTGAGCCAAGTGTCCCTGCATAAGCCCCAGGTTCCAAACAGCCAGCTCATGTACTGAGGACAGGTCCCGGTCCCAGGGCCTGGATGCCTCCCAAACAGATCAAGCTAATCAACTGTCTCACCACTTATCCAGAGGGCCTGATCCAGTTTGGGGCTCCTCAGCTATTGGTTCATAGTTCATGTGTTTCTATTCATTTGGCTATTTGTCCCTGTGCTTTTTCCAATCTTCGTCTCAACAATTCTCTCTCACACAAAACCTCCTCTTTCTCACCAACTGGACTCCTGGAGCTCCACCTGGGGCCTGGCCTTGGATCTCTACATCCAGTTCCCTCAGTCATTGGATGGGGTTTCTAACACCACAATTAGGGTGTTTGGCCATCCTATCACCAGAGTATGTCAGTTCAGGCTTTCTCTTGACCATTGCCAGTAGTCTATTGTGGATGTATCACTGTGGATTTCTGTGGACCTCTCTAACACTTTGCTTCTTCCTATTCTCATGAGGTCTTCATTTATTCTGGTCTCTTATTCCTTGTTCTCCCTCTCTGTTCTTGATCCAGCTGGGAACTCCTGCTCCCGTAAGCTCTCTTTCCCTCAACCCTTACCCTTGTTATATTTAGGAAGTGATCTCCTATGCCAATGCGTTCAAGACTTCTTCCTACTTTCTCTTCTATCAGGTTCAGAGTAACTGGATTTATGTTGAGGTCTTTGATCCACTTGGACTTAAGTTTTGTGCACGGTGACAAATATGGATCTATTTGCAGCCTTCTACACATTGATATCCAGTTATGCCAGCACCATTTGTTGAAGATGTTTTCTTTTTTCAATTGTACAGTTTTGGCTTCTTTGTCAAAAATTATATGTTCACAGTTGTGTGGATTAATGTTAGAGTCTTCAATTCGATTCCATTGGTCCACATATCAGTTTTTGTGCCAATACCAAGCTGTTTTTATTACTATAGCTCCATAGTAGAACTTGAGGTCAGGGATCATGATGCCTCCAGAGGTTGTTTTATTGTACAGGATTCTTTTGGCTTTCCTGGGTTTTTTGTTTTTCCATATGAAGTTGAGTATTATTCTTTCCAGGTCTGTGAAGAATTGTGTTGGTATTTAGATGGGGATTGCATTGAATCTGTAGATTGTTTTTGATAAGATTGTCATTTTTACTAAGTTAATCCTACCTCTCCACGAGCATGGGAGATCTGTTGCTTGAGTTTTCCTGCCTGGCCCACAGTCAGGACAAATCTCTCTCACCTGCCAGTTCCACAGCCGCTCAGACCCAACCAAGTAAACACAGAGACTTATATTGCTTACAAACTGTATGGCCGTGGTAGGCTTCTTGCTAAATGTCCTTATATCTTAAATTAATCCTTTCTATAAATCTATACCTTGCCACATGGCTCGTGGCTTACCGGCATCTTTACATGCTGCTTTTCCTGGCGGTGGCTGGTAGGCAGTGACTCCTTCTGCCTTCCTGCTCTTTTAATTCTCTCTGTTAGTCCCGCCTATACTTCCTGCCTAGCCACTAGCCAATCAGTGTTTTATTAGCAACACATTTGCCATACAGAACAGCCCACAGCAGAGATCTTTCCATTTTCTGATATCTTCTTCAATTTCTTTTTTTCAGCATCCTAAAGTACTTGTCATACAGTTCCTTCACTTGCTTGGTTAGTGTTTCTCCAAGGTATTTGATATCATTTGTGGCTATTGTAAAGGGTGATGTATCTCTGATTTCCTTCTCAGCCTGTTTGTCAATTGTATATAGGAGGTCTACTGATTTTTTTGAGTTGATCTTATATCCTGCTATGTTGCTGAAGGTGTTTATAAGCTGTATCAGTTCCTTGTTTGAATCTTTGGGGTCACTCAAGTATACTATCATGTCATCTGCTAATAGGGAAAGCTTGACTTCTTCTTTTCCAATTTGTATCCCTTTAATCTCCTTATGTTTGTCCTATTGCTCTGGCTAGAACTTCAAGTACTATATTGAATAAGTATGGGGAGAGCGGACAGCCTTGCCTTGTTCCTGATTTTAGTGGAATCACTTAGAGTTTCTCTCCATTTAATTTGATGTTGGCTGTTGGCTTGCTGTAAATTGTCTTTATTATATTTAAATATGTTTCCTGTATTCCTGAATGCTCCAAGACCTTTATCATGAAGGGGTGTTGGATTTTGTCAAATGCCTTTATATTGCATCTAGTGAGATGATCATGTAGTTTTTTTCTTTGAGTTTGTTTGTATGGTGTATTACATTGGCAGACTTTCGTATATTGAACCACTCTTGCATCCCTGGGATGAAGCCTACTTGATCATGGTGGATAATTGTTTTGATGTGTTCTTGGAGTCTGTTTGCCAGTATTTTATTGAGTATTTTTGCATCAATGTTCATGAGGGAAATCGGTCTGTTGTTCTCTTTCTTTGTTGCATCTTTGTTTGGTTTAGGAATCAGGGTAATTGTAGACTCATAAAAAGAGTTTGGGGCCGGGCGTTGGTGGCGCATGCCTTTAATCCCAGTGTAGATGTAACCAACCATCTTATAAATAAGAAACACAGAACCAATGCAAAGAAGAAAGCCAAGAGGTCAGAGCTAAGAGCCAAAACCTTACCCTTCCTCCTGTTTTATTAACATACAAATAACATTTTGGTACAAAAGAAAATATCACCATATTTCCCTTTTCTATTTTAATAAAAAGAAAAAAGGAAAATGCATATAACTAACATAAGAAAAACTATATACAGAAGTACAATAACTATATACAATATATACAAGTAATAAATACCTAAACAATGTCTAGTCTATTTGTATTTAACAAATTCAGAGAAAATAATTCTATTATCTATCCTATTGTATCTAATTCACTTTCTATCCTAATTAATCTTCAACTATAACTAAATAATCTTCAACTCCCTCAGAGACCCAAGAAGGAAATAATGTTAGCTAACAAAAATAAAAACAGGAAGTACATGCAAGCAACTTCCAAAAAATTGTGAGTTGACAGAAACAGCTAGCTGCCTGGACAGTCATCTGAGGTTTGTCCGCAGTGTTGGGGCATCATCTTCAGCCTATAGGCTTAGCGTATCTGACAGACTCATTTGTGAAGTAGGATGTACACAAAGTCAACAGTTCAATCTCACATTGGGTGAGAGCAGTCCATGTACCAGAAATACCTGAATTCCACTAGTGTCATGTCATGATTCAGGATTTTAAATTCTGAAAATTGTTGATGTTTTTTGAATTCAGCTATCCATTCTTCTTGGCTATGTGTGTATGTGGCTTCATCTCAGCATCCTGTACTTCTTCACATCCCTCTATTAATTGCCATTCTACTATTGAGAGGCATGAGCTTAGTTACTCTTCAAGAATAACTGTTTCAGCTGCTGTTCCATTGCACATCAGAAGCCATCGGCCCACTGCCTGTTCAGCTGCCTTCGAAGAAAAGGCACTGTACCTTTTACAGATTGTGAAGGCCACTTCAGGGATGGTGCCATATTGTCCTGGCCTCAGAAGATGCCTTTTGATAAAGCCATAACCACACTTGTTTTGGCAAGAATCAGTAGTCTTTTGTTTCGTGTCCTGTCTGTCCTGTTTGTCAGCAGTTGATTTGAGGATAATTTGTTGTCTGGTGGCTACTTTTGCCACAATGAAAGTTAACTCCATATGCAGTTTCTTCAATGCCCATATTCTCTCTGGAGTAGATTGGTACTGCCAGGAGCCGACACGTCTCAAAGTCATAACAAAAAAGAAAAATTTTCTAAGTTATTAAAACATTTTAAATGCCATATTCTGTAGATCTCTGAAGGGTTTGAAGATGACCTGTCTATCTAAAATATATCTGCTCAATCTAGAAAACATACCTAATATGACTACAAGTTCTATTGTAATGTCTAACTACTAACTTTCATTTCTTTATATTCTAATAGTTGGTAATAACATTCAAGGATCAGAAAATTGTATTACATTGTTAAATGAATGGTATAAATACAGTTAGAAATATA
Organism: Peromyscus attwateri; assembly: GCA_902168425.1. NCBI lineage: Eukaryota > Metazoa > Chordata > Mammalia > Rodentia > Cricetidae > Peromyscus > Peromyscus attwateri. Next base: position 2,929 of record CABHPP010115007.1, on the reverse strand, counting down.
CATACAGCATTTTCTAACAATATCAATTTCAATATATAATTTGTATACAAAGCAATCCAATTCAATGTAAAGTATTTAAAACTAATAATTGTCTTTTTTTTTTTAACCAAGAACCTTAAATCTAATCTCCTTTGCTTAGCCCTTTTCCTAACCCTTGACAACAATTTGTAAAAAACCCCCCTAATTAATGAAAATTATCCCAGACCCATAACCCATTAAAAGACCAAAAAAACCACCCGCCCCACACCACCTCTTTGGGAATGTGGGCGTCGTATTCTTAAAATTGCTTCCTGCTGGGTATGGGCAAAGGTATCTTTATCCTGAAAATAAAAATTTTAGGTTAATTGTCAAATTCTAGGAAAGGTAACTATATCCTTTGTTATTCAGTTTGTGTATAATGCCAAAGTTCAGGGTTTATCTCAAATCCTTATTCAAGTAGTCTTTGAGACTGGATCATTTCAGCTAGCTTTCTCAAAATTGCTCTGAGCATTTTGTAGTTCAAAGCTGATCTGTAGATGATGTTTGTCAGCTTAGTGATGTTATTATTGTCCACGTGGAGTTGTTGTTGTGGGGCCCCATCTTCTTCCTGGAGACTTCAGTTGATGTTAGGCCTGGCCATGAATTCCTGCAGAAAACTGATAAGAGACTCAAACACAAAGACATA
>CABHPP010115006.1:0-18078 GCA_902168425.1 Peromyscus attwateri | reverse complement strand
ATAAATCTTTTAGCTTTACAGAGTTCTACTCATAAGAATATGTTGCTTAATTCAAAACAAACTTCATTAATATTTAGTTTTTAACATCTTGAAATCTGATGTTCTACACAGTAAATTTGGAATAAATCAGTAAAACTGTATTCAACAAGTGAGTGGGTAACAATACAACAAGCATATGATTCATGGGACTATCTTTTTTCTCATAAATTGTTATTTTTCCCTAAAAGGGAGGAAAGCAAGCTAAGTTGCTTCCTCTTAATTGTAGAACAACCAATAATATATACCTTTACATGAAGATTAAGTGACTATGTTATGAAAAAAATAACAAAACTAACTCAAGAGTTTTTAATGATCATGGTCTAATTTGCTTTAATCCTTTGTAATGGATCTTTATTCAAGTAAATAGAAACTAGGACTTGTGGATTCCTTTACAAAAAGAGTTCAGCTCCTCAACAATTCAGGTCAGGTCTACTACCCTATAGTATATAACTATTAAAGACTATGTAAATTTCATTAATGTTAAAAGTCAAAGGATAAGGAAATACTTAAAAATAGTTATCTAAGGCTGAAGAGATGGCTCAGAGGTTAAGAGCACTGACTGCTCCTCCAGAGGACCTGAGTTCAATTCCCAGCAACCACATGGTGGCTCACAACCATCTGCAATTTGATCTGGTGCCCTCTTCTGGCATGTAGGCAGAACACTGTATACATAATAAATCTTTAAAAAAAATAGTTATCTCAGCATTTATAATGAATTATAATTCCATAAATAAAAATGCAAGGCAACTGTGCACAGGTGTATGAAGCTCCCACACAAACAAATAAATCTTTTAAAAAATACAAGGCAAAACAATTAAAATTTGATTATTGCTTTTATTCGGACAATGCTTACCTTTTCAGAATTTGTAAAAACATCAGATTTCAATTCTCCATCTAGAAACTCATTAAAATATTTCATCAACTTCTGAGCCTCCACTGCACGTTGTCTAGGTGTGTTTACCCCTTCCAACTGGTCTCCAAGGTGACACACTTTGGTGGCTACATAGCTAATGTGTTCATCTAGTTCTTGGAAATGTTGGAAGGCAACCTAGGAATATGTGCACACAGAAAATATAATCAGAGAAGTTTATAAGTTATTAAGTTTATAAGTTAATACGTCTCAAAACTAAACTACCAGCTCAGGGCATTAATGGTAGATCAGTTGCCTATCATGAACAAGTCCCTGGGTTTGACCCCTAACAAAGTAAAAAACATATTTACTATACCAACCTCACTACTACTCTCTAACAATAACACAGAACATATATATGAGGTCCACAAAACAATTCACACTCATTAGCACAGCATGATCTGAAAACTCTTAACCAAGTTTCCAACTTTTATACCATAGGTACACAAGAGCCCTAAATAATGACTGTGAAAACAATTGAGTATCAAAGGGACTAGACCTAGGGGAAGGGAGAGTATGCATTTGTAAGACAGGGTCTCATTGAACTTGGAGCTTACTGTCATTGCAACCAACAAGCTCAAGGGCTCCTCCTCTCTCTGTTTTCTCCATCCCTGCACCCATCCCTGTGCTGGGGTTACAGATGAATGCCACCAAACCCAGCTCTTTAGGAACTCAGGGCCTCATGCTTGCAGAGCAAGCACTTTACACATAGCCCCCTCCCCAGTTCCATGGGACTGGACTTTTGAAAAACACTTTCGCTACTAAACTGAAAAGATTAGAATAAACGTATTAGAAGTTGAAGGGTATTGATTAAAAAGAAAATATTAACATTAAAAATATTTAAAAAGCAATGCTAAGCTGGGCTTGGTGGTACATGCCTGTAATTTCAGCACATGAGACACCTAGATAGGAAGAAAATTGCAAGTGAGTGGCCAATCTCCACTACATATCAGGACTCTGCCTTAACACTTCCAACCAAAATGCAAGTGACACTAGTAAATCTGTGATAAATTTGTTCTTTGCAAGTTTTGAAAACAGGATAGACTACAGAAATTATTCTACTAAAGCAAAGATAATATTTTCTGCATTCTCTTTCCCTTGTCCTACAATACAAAAAAACTGAACACAATCAATTCCTTAGATTTGCCAATAGCAGGACGATTGATAACTGCTGATAATTCAGTAGGATACCTTTGTTCTAATCTTTAGAGGGAGAAAAGCTGCAACATTTATTGAGGACTTGCTTTGCATCAGATACTATTCTAAATATATCGCTTATCAATTATATATTACTATCAATATGTTTACTTAGTTATCATAACCCATTTTACACATAAAAGCATGAAGCTCAGAGATGTTTAATTGCTTGAGATTACACAATTAGCTTAGTGGTCAGGCTACAATTCAAACTCAGACAGACTGGCTCCAGTCTGTTACATTAACTATTAATATTATTTTTATTAATCAAGGCAAAACTCTATTAGAAGTATACGGAAACTGTCACCATGATTATTCAAAAACACACTTAAATTATTGATTTCTTTAATCAAATACTTCACCATAGCCATATACGCTTACATAAAAGGACACGAATGAGCTTTTAGCAGAAATGAGCTTGCTCCCCGAGAGTGAACAAAGTTCAACAATGTTCTTCAAACTATTCTTAGAAAGGACAAATTCCAAATTAAACCAAGCCAGGGAAAGAGATTTAGACATTCAGATCAATCCTAAGACCTAATAGGAGCTAAGAAGTCTGGCACGTGTAGCACTTGGGGCCAGACTAGTGGTTTGGTTTTACTGAATTTACTGAAAAATGGACTGAGGAACAGAGGTCTACATCTGCTTTTCCCAGTAACAGTAGAACTCGCATTGAGGCATATCCTAATGCCTTTTGTGAAACTACTCAAATCAAATTTCTTTAGGACAGCAGTTCTCAACCTGTGGGTTGTGACACCTCCTATATCAGACATCCTGCACATCAGATATTTACATTATGATTCATAACAGTAGCAAAATTATAGTTATGAAGTAGCAACAAAAATAATTTTATGGTTGGGAGTCACCACAGCATGAGGAACTGTATTAAAGGGTCACAACATTAGTAAGGTTGAGAACCACTGAGAACCACCGCTCTAGGGGAACACTTGATACAGATCTGCTCTTATTTATGATTAAATAGAATTAAAATGACTTCTTAAACATCCATTCTAATAAGGAGTTTCTCAAAGTACAGGTCTATGGACTAGTCAGTCAGTCTTGTGAAAGCGTACTCAAGAGCTGAAGCAAGGGTCATAACCTGAAAAGAGGAGTGCTGTGCTTCCAAACCCACCCAATGAGCACACCAATGCCAATAGTAGGCAATAAATCATTATTTTATTACACAGGACCAGAAAGTTAGAAGTTATTATAATTTGACTTGACTCTTCAAAGGCCTAAAGCTGAAAAGGCAAGATCACAACAATATTATAACCTAAGAAAAATGAAAATATGTTATAGTCTCAGCCAAATGTATACCTGATTGCTTTTCTGGAGCTCTTGGACCTTCTTAGCAAATTCCTTAGCTTCCTTCTGACACTGTTGTTCTAACTTCTCTACTTTCCTTTGAATCCTTTCGTCCATTATCTGGAGTTCCTGAATATGATTCACAAATTCTTCTAATAACCTGGTAGAGAACAGTAATAATACAATCAACTTGCCTATTATTAATCAAAAAGGGATGATCAGGTCCCTTCAGGAAGGTCTTAATAGGGTTTGGTGAGATAAGGATGAGCATGTTAATTTTCCTTACAGTATCTTGTTGTAATTTCTTCAATGAAAAAAAAAAAAAAAACTTTTGGCAATGTCATAATTTTCTTTTCACTTTTAACAGGTTGCATGGCTTTAAAAAAGACATAGCATTTGGAAATATAGGCAGTTGTTATTGACTTTGCAATGGATTATCTCTAAGGCAAAGGAAAACCTCAAAGAATTCCCATTAAATATCCAAACAAGTTTTAGCATTTTAATATCAAGAAGGTAAATGCACAATAAAAAAATACGCATAACAGACTTCAATGACTTTGTTTCTCTGATTTACAGCTGTTAGGTTTAAAAGAACACAGTCAACTTTTTATTATTATTATTTGTTTGTTCAGGCTCAGAGTTTTGCTATGGATTCCAGGCTAACTTCCGGCTCCCAGCTCTGCCTCAGCCTCTACTGCTGAGATGATAGGTGTGCACTACCACACCAAGCCATGGTTTAACTTCAGAAGTATATAACCAGACTTCTCCAACTTAATGCTAAGCAGAGAAATTAAATTCTTAATGTCAATAAAATCCCTTCATTTAATCAGCTAAAGTGCTTCAGGAAAAACACAATTTCAGACTTCTAATGCTGTGAGAAATTTTTTTGAGAGAGGGACAAACTGTTAATTAAACTCGTTTTATATGAACACTGGAAGGAATCCCAATACAGTCGCCTCTAATCTAAACACAATTTGTAGTCCTACATTGGGACTATGAAAATTTTTTTAGTTTACCTTTTAGGATCAAAAGCTTCAGGTCCACCCCGAGATCCACCTCCTGGGGTTCTCCACACAAGACGTTCGATGTATTCATCGGCCACAAAAGGCTCCTGGTTCACAGAAGAGACATGTTTTAACAAGACCTTACAGAACAACTTACAGGTCTAACACAGGCTTTATAACACAAGAACTTGAAAATTAATGTCTATTATTATTAAAAGTTTTTTTGTTGTTTAAAAATCCTCAATAAGTAAAGCTGTTTAAAGAAAAGTAGTATATTAAAATATTAGAACAGCATTACTGACCAGTTGGAGCAACCAAATAGGAAATGAGAAAACAAACAAACCAAACACATGAACTGTACAGCTTTATTAGCAATCCAAAAAAGCCAAGTGATCTTTTTGGGTGGGCAGGCATGAGGAAAAACAGGGTCTTACTCTGTAGCCCTGGCTAGTCTTGCTATGAAGACCAGGTTGGCCTTAAACTCAGAGATCCTACTGTTTCTGCCTTGCCAGGGCTGCTGGGATTGAAGGCCTGTGCCACATGACATCCAGCAGGTTATTATTTTTTTAACCTCAGAGTGCAGTGTGGTGAGAGGATAATACTGAAATCTGCACACGCACTGCTGGCAACAACAGGTAGAACCTTTAGAAGACAGCAGCAACCTTTTAACAACATCAACAGGGTTACAAATGCTCAACTCTAACCTCCTGGTTTTCCCACCACTTGGAGACTAAGGCAAGATCACAACAAATTCTTGGTTGCCTAACAAGCCCGTGTCTCAAAAACTTAAAAACAGAAATTAAAAATAAAAATTGCAAGGAAATGCATATATAAACAAAAAATTCTGGAGTAACTAAGCATTGTGTGTAATGCTGATAACTACATAAATAGTCAATAAAACTGCATAAAATTATATGAAAAGCTATATCCTACTAAAATCACATAAAACAATAGTCAATGAAATGAAGAAACCTGTACACTATCTGATAACAAGCATATTAAGTTTTCTCAGACAAAGCATTATTAGATTACTATTATTTAAGTTATTAAAGTAGAAGGTCCAATAAAAAATAGTAAATATGCTGGGCAAAATGATGCATTGCTTGTAATCCTAGCACTTTCAAACTTCTGAAGGGCAAAGACTTGTGAAAGTAACATGAAAGAATGAAGTCACACACACAGGGTCACCTAAGAATATTAGCAGGGCTTGTTATCACATTGGTGGCCAGATGCCTAAAAAGTTCAAAGTGCTAAGACAAAAAATTATCAAAGAATCCTATACCCAGCAACACCAGGATTCAAAAGCAAGGGAGAAATTAAGATGTCCCTAGATTAAAATAAATAAGTAAATAAAAGCTGAAAGTCTGTTACCACTAGACCTGCCCAGGATAAAAGGCAAAATAAATGGGCACTAGACAATAACCTAACAACATATGAAATAAAAATCCTAATAAAGATTGTTGAAAGGTCTTGCTGGCTGGTCAGAGGTTGCAGTCTATCATGGCCTGGCAGTTTTTTCCAAAAGCTCAGGGACACAAAGACTCCCCCCCTCCCCTGTGAAATTTCCTGCTTTCTACCTGCCCTTATCTGGAGAATGTTCCTTGGCCATGAGGATTGACCTATCTGAAAGCTGTCTCTAAGCCAGCTGCCTGATTCATCTTCAGCTTGACCCTTGGCACAGATTCCTGCTAGAACACTTGTGCTAGAAGCTCTGCTAGAGGACCCTACTGCCACAGATGAAACCTCATGATAGAGCATGCTACTTAATGGAAATTAGGGTTTGTCCCCAGGCTCCCAGTCCTATATATTCCTTATACTCCCGAATAAAGTTGAGCTGATTCACTAAAGTCTGTCTCCCAGAGGGCTGTCTCCATCATACCCACAGCCGTCCAAACCCTGTTCCCTATTTCTGCTCCCTCTACCCTCATGGAACAATGCAGCAACAATCCCAAGGAAGAAGCAGAACTGCAAAAGATAAGCAAACAGATAGGTAGTCTTAAACAATAATAACCCTGGCTACAACTTGATATTTTGTTTCATGCATAATTTAAGAAATTAATATATTTTAAAAATTATAAGCTTATGTTTGGGGCATACAATATATAAAGGTAATTTGGTGATTCAACAATAAATGAGATGCGAATAGAGCATAGTTATTAATTTATTGAATTTAAGCTGATATAAATTCAGACTCGAGTGTGATAAGAATTCAAACACAAGCCTCATTGTAACAATAAACATAATTCTACAAAATATACAGAAAAATAAATGAATACAGAATGTAAGTGTTTCAGAACAAACTAGCAACTAAACTGAGAAGACAGGCCAGAAATGAAGGGCAAAAGCTGTAAGGTACGAAGAAAGTAAACAAAAAATTATATTAGTCTTTCCTAATTAGCAGCTACTTTATATATAAGTATTCAATTTTCCAGATATTGGCAGAGGATCAAAAATAGGACCTAACTACATGCAGTTTGCAAGAGATTCAAAGTGAAAGGATGGGAAATGATATTCCATATTAATATGTTACAGAATAATCTTGTTGTACATTGTGAAGATGTGTCCTTGCCAAGGTGCCATCTTATTGGTTTAATAAAAGCTGAATGGCCAGTAGCTAGGCAGGAAGTATAGGCAGGACAGTGAGATACAGAGGATGCTGGGAAGAAGAGGGCAGAGTCAGAAGAAACGCCACGAAGCACAGAGCAAGCAACATGGGAAGTTCATATATGAGGTAAATGAGCCGGGGCAGCACATAGATTAACAGAAATGGGTTAATTTAAGTTATAAGAGCTAGCTAAAAACAAGCCTAAACTATCAGCTGAGCATTTATAATTAATAATAAGTATCAGTCTGGTTATTTGGGAGTGGCTGCTGGAACAGAGAGAAACTCCGCCTATATAAATATAATATTAACCAAAAGGAGGACTTGAAATTTGAAAACAGGTTACAAAAGACAATAATACTACAAAGGTTTCAATTAACAATAAGATACAACAATTAAAAACATTTAAGTACCTAATGAGAAACCACATATGGGCAACAATGAAAGTATAGTGATATATTTTTATGAAAATATCTCTAATTCAAAAAGTCTTAACTTTCCGCAGACCCAACAGCAAAGTTAATAATGAACATTGAGATCATTTAAGATAATACTCAGCCTGTTTAAATTTAACCTGCCTTTAAGAGAACAGTGTAACCAATCTTACTATGTCTTGGATTTTCTGGGCAATCAACTTTTACAATCTAAGTTAAACATAGTTTGAATTTTAAATTATGAAGTCTTCTACCCTGAACCAAAGTAATGTATTTGTGTATGTGTGTTGTAATCATTTGCTAAAAGCAGCCAAGAGGCTGGAAGCATCCAATGTCTACCATAAATGTTGGAAGCAATCTGGATATAGCTTGATGATGCCTATCTGCAGTACTGTTTGCTATTCAAGAGTCAGCTTGGGCCAGTAAAGCAATTTTTCTTGTAAAATTCTGTTAAAGATTTCTGTGAAGTATCACTGATTCCATTCACACGCCATGTTTTCTGTGCTGTTTAGTAAATACAGAAGAAAGTCATTTGTTAGGGACAGGCATAGATTCAGGGCATAACCGACATAAGGCACAACTTATCACACGCCATGTTTTCTGTGCTGTTTAGTAAATACAGAAGAAAGTCATTTGTTAGGGACAGGCATAGATTCAGGGTATAACCGACATAAGGCACAACTTATAGGCGACAGGGACAGACCCATTACAGACAGGTAGGTAAGCAACCAGACTACAGACCCAGGAAGAGGCAGAGAATTGAAATCTGGGCTCATTCTTGGTTAAATTAACCCAAGAAGAAGGTGCTGTTTTCATTCCTTAATGAAACATTGGCAGGACTTCTGAGGTTATTATCTTTAATGTGTTAACCTAGTGTGTATTGGCATGACAGAACTAGATAGAAAGAGAGCTATATAAAATCATAGGAATTTCAATACCTTATTCTCAATAATGGCCAGAATTAAGAGAGAAGAAAAACAGGGGAATAGAGGACTCAGGTTTATCATAATAGACTAACTAGACCTACACTGAAGGTGTAACAAAAGCACCAGTTCAAAGGTGGTACTCCCTCTATAGAGATGGAGTTCTGTCCTCTTAAGTTGCAGGATATACTCCAAATTAAAAAAAACCTTTAAAGTTTTCTCATGAGGAAAAACTATCGGGATTAGGAACAAGAAGTAAAGTACAAACTTCCCTGCCTACCCTAGCTCCTAATCTGTTCATGTCTCACATCCACAGTGAAAGAGATCTTGACACCAACGGGGGATGTGTTTGCCTCAGCACAAAGGAAGTAAGAGGTGCATTAAAGGGGTAGAATCTAGTGGCACAGGGTGTCCTACTGTAGACAGTGATGTCCCTCCAGCTCTCCCTGCAGAAAGGGACTCCCTTGAGCCAGCAGTGGTGCTTCTACCTGGTGGTGTTTCAGGGACCCTCTCGGCTACTGAGTGCCATTCCACTGAATACATACCTTTCTCAATGTAACATGACTCCAATGCCTGAGACAGGCGCATAAAGGCCTGATGTGTATGGTCAAAACCAGACAAAGTGACAAGTCTTTTAGTTTCATAGCTCTTCACACAGGTGCTACCAGCACAGCACACTGCCATACATGTTCTACTTCTCCATGTGTCCTATCTACTCCCCCACCCTACCTCTTCACCCAAGGGGTACCTCCTAATAAATGTGCTGCCTAATAAACTCTCTCTCTCAGTATCTGCTTCTAAGAGGACCCAACCAACAACACTGCCAAGAGATAACAGTTGTTTAGATGAAAGTGGCGGAGGTCAGGGTGCTGAGAAATAGGTTCATATAATTGTAAGCGATATATTTAAATCCTGCTGAAGGGATGGAAGTGAAGAGAAAGGAGAAAAAGGAAACAGGAATTTCTTTATTTTAATTAATTAATTTATTCTTCTTTCATATATTACATCCTGACTACAGTTTCCCCCTCCCCCTGCTCCTCCCAGTCCCTTCCTCTCCACCTCTGCTCTCCCCCAGATCCAATTCTCCGTTTTCCTTCAAGAAAGAGTAGGCCTCCCAGCGAAATCAATCAAACATGGCATAACAAGTTATAGTAAGACCAGGCACATACTCTCACATCAAAGCTGGACGAGGCAACCTAGTAGGAAGAAAAGGGTCCCAAAAGCCAGCAAAAGACTCAGAGACAGACCCCACTCCCACTGTTTGGAGTACCACAAAAACACCAAGCTACACACCATTACATATATGTACAGGACCTAGGTCAGACCCATACAAGCTCCCTGATTGTCGCTCCAGTCTCTGTGAGCCCCTAGGAGCCCTGGTTAGTTGATTCTGTGGGTCATGTTCTTGTGGTGTCCTTGACTCCTCTGGTTCCTACGATCCTTCCTCCCCTTCTTCCTCAGGATTCCTCAAGCTCTCCTAATGTGTGGCTGTGGGTCTCTGTATCTGCTCTTATCAGTTGCTGAATGAAACCTCTCTGATAACGATGCTAGGCTCTGATCTACAAGTATAGCAGAACATCATTAGGAGTCATTTCATTGACTATTTATTTATTTATTTTGCCAGTCAGAAACAGAAATTTTTTGAAGAGGTTTATGGCCTGAACAACTATATGGTGGTACTTTTTACTGACATGGAGGAGACCAGGGAAGGAGATGGAAAGGGAATGAGGAAACAAGAGTTTTGTTCTGTATATATCATACTATAGATTAGGTGTCAGAGTAAAAATATAAAACATGTAGCTAAAAAAACAGGCTGGTGTTATAACGAAAGAACGGAATATATAATTTCGGAGTTGACACATAGACAGTTATTTAAAACCTCAGGAATGCATGAGATCATTAGGAAGGAGGAAGGCATGCCAATCTCGGGGGAAAAGAGCAGGAAAATGATCCTACAGAATAGACAAAACAGGAGATACCAATGAAGGAGGAGAAAAATTGAGAGAACAATATTCTAGAAGCAAAACAGAAGTTTTATTGCTGTGGGATGTCCTTCTGTATGCTGTGAATATATGTTGCTCTCATTGGTTGATAATAAAGCTGTTTGGCTAATAGCAAGGCAGAATAAGGTTAAGTGGTACATTCAAACTGAAGACAGAGATAAAGAAGGGCAGAGCTAGGGCAGATGCCAGCCAGCCAGCCAGCCAGTCAGCCATGGAGGAAGCAAGACATGTAGAAAATGAGGTAACAAGCCACGAACCACGTGGCAAAGCATAGGTAAGAAAATGGGTTAGTTTAAATGTAAGAGCTAGCTAGTAGTAAGCCTGAGTCATCGGCCAAGCATTTATAATTAATATAAGCCTCTGAGTGACAATTTGGGAAGTGACTGCCGAGTATAAAGGGGCATACAGGACAGAAAGCTCCGCCTCCAGTTACATTTTATTTTCTGAAACAATCAAATTATTGCTAAGGTCTAAAACAAAGCAGTTACTGATCACTACAGGATGAAAATTCTTTAGGAAAAATTTCTGCTTATAAACCAAACAAATCTCAATCCTATTTTCTAATACATAACCTTGCTGCAATGGCATTTACCTTAAGAAAAAGATAACTTAACAAGTACCCTGGCTTTTAAATAGGCATGTCCTCCCAAAAGGCTTCTCATTTAAAAAAAAAATAGAATTTTATAAGTCTAATAAAGATGTATCATTCCCCTTTTATTTTGCTGAAGAATTATTTTTTTTTTTTTATTTTTTTTAAGACAGGGTCTCACACTGTGTAGCCCTGACTGTCCTGGAACTCACTATGTGGACCAGGCTGGCCTTGAACTCACAGAGACTCACCTGCCTCTGCCTCCCAAGTACTGGGATTAAAGGCATTCACCACCACCGCCTGGCTTAGAGTAATTTTTTTCAATCAACAAAGGTTGAAGAACTATGTACTAAGATACTATCACATTATATTTAATTCTACATTATATTTAATTCTACATCATTACCCACTGTGCAAACTGGTTTCATACTCTCTAAATAATAGCAATTTGAAAATCTGAAAGACAAAGCATGGCATTTATGTTCATTCCTACTGAAATCTCTTGGAAATTATTCCCTTTAGTCAAGAATATAAATCTCCATTGAAACAAAACCAACCAATTTTAATTTTCCTACACCACTACCCTCCAAATAAATCAATATAATGTGTCAGAACTACCCACAAACAAAGAAACTAGAGTAATTCCCCCACAATCTAGGTGAAGGAATAGAGAATTTCAAAGTCAAGTATTTCTGTATTCTCTTAGGCCAACAACTGTTACTATAGTGTATTTTCCTTAGATTTATGATGTTTCTATCTTTCACAGAAATCATTAAAACACTGCTACCTTTTATTCAGAAACTTCCAGAAGCAACCCCAGTTGAGTTCACATTCATGTGTCTCTGCTTTACAGTTCATCTTAAGTCACCCTACCCTGATTTCTGTTTCCCAAAATGAATAGACACACTCCTATCAGCCTGTCTGACTACTCTAAACTCAGGCTACTCCAGCTACCTAATCTGGGGTCATGTTACTTACTCTACAGAATGCCTTTTGTTCCCTATTAACACAACTTCTTATGGTTTGAATATGTTTTCCAAAAAAAAGCGTGTGTTGGTAACTTCTTCATCTCCTATGAAGTAGTGTTGTGGGATAAGCTATAATGGGAGCTGTTTAGATAATGAAGACTACCTGCATGAACAGATTTACTGCAGTTATAAAGAAGCTTGAGGCTGTGAGTTCATTAATCAAATAGTATGTGCTTACTCCAATCTCTTTCCTGTCTCCTATCCTTCTTTGCCCTCCACCAAGAATAAAGTAAAAGGCCTTCACCAGATGCTAACACCTTGATATTTCAATTCCAAGTACTGAGAAAAATGAATTTCTTTTAAAATTACTCAGTTTGTTGTTAAAACAGTAGCAACAACAAACCAAAATACAAATAAAACCAAGCAAACAAAAAAGAACAAGTCACAGTGACTAAAGCCTAGCTCAAATCTCTGAAGGTTTCCATTTCTTCCCCCACATTAGCTTCACCATTTTTCCTCCTTAACCCCCTAAAAAACCATAAAAGTTCAAATGCCAATGCAAAGCATTTATTGCCATCTATTCCTTTTTGGGTTTTGTTCATTTACAAACACGTAAATACAGGGATCTAAACATGTTAGATAAGCAGTCTCCACAGAACTGTACTACCAGCCCTCCGACAACACCTTATTGCATTGCCCAGGCTGGCCCTGGACTCATTCTGTAGTCAACCAGACACTGAACTTCCGATCTTCCTGCCTCAGACTCCTAAGTAGCTGGGATTCCAGTCTTGTGACACCAGGCCTAGTCCCACTTACTGTTTCATAACAATTTTTTTCTGTTTTACTCTCTCCTCTATATTTTAACTGAAAGCAAAGGCAAGCGCCGTCACATGCTGTTCTTCCGTTCCATCTGTAGTCAAGGGAACAATGCTGAACAAGCCAAAATACTAGCTAGCTAGGGGTATGTGCAAATCCCCTTGAAAGGCTCTTGAAAATCATACCCTGGCCTGTATACAAATCCCAAACTACTAGCTCATGAACCAGAAATAAAAAATTGGTATTACATGGTGCTGCCAACAAAAGATGTATTAGAAATATGAGCCTAATACAACAATAACACTGGAAGTAAATGGTTTTGCCCTCCTCTCTAGTTCCACTTGATTTGTTAATGACATTCTTCATATATTTCCTATAAATTAATAAACTCTATTGATTTTTGGCTATTTGAAAAGCACTATAAAATCCTTTGTCTCAGGCTACCAAGATGGATCTCAAATTAATATGGAAAGGTAGAAAAATAAAGCACATTAAGATACAAAATCAAGACAAACTTTAAAAAGTTTTTTGGAAACTACCAATACAATCTTGAAGGAGATATCAATGCTTTAAAAGACTCAACAGTGGTAGTTAGAACTGCATCAATTTTTTAGGTCATATCAAGTAAAATCTCTTTTCCATGAGAATATGCTTTATTTTTAAAAAAATATCTGATGTTTTAGGTTCCAAAGGAAAAGTAACAGAATTTAATAGTATCTTTTACATGATTTAACAGAATCACAGAATTAGATTTAAAAATTTTAAAGCAGGAATGGTCTTTAAATATCACCCTAGCTCAACTCTTTCATCTCATTTCTTATTTTATTTCTAAGAAATGAGGACAACAGAGAAGATAGCTCAAAGTTTTGTTTTAATTTTTCAGTTGGATCAAGTAGAAATACTGAGTTTTAAAACATCTTAATCTTAGAGGGATTGTTTGGCTGAGTCCCACCTCTGCTTTCAGAACAGTCTTCTGTCTGGGTGTCTGTTGCCATGTGTGTGTCTCTTCACCCCCAGTAAATGCCTTTCTTCAAGTTTCCAGATTCATGAAAAAGCACAGACCTAAGAGGATGAGTGTAAGTCACACTGTAGGGTGACAGAACTTGCAGACATCATGAATAATGTAACCTTCCACAGTCACTATTTGTAATCTCTCATTGTAGTCTGCTAGCATTCTCTCTAGTATGACTATTTCTCAATCTACTTTGAAAGGCTTTTCTCCCTTATGGATGCTCAATTTTGTCTTTTGGGGGGGGGGGGCTTGCCATATAGCCCATGACTTCAAACTCACACCCTTCCTGTTCTGCAACCCCAAAACCAGAATCACAAGTATGTGCTGTGGATATCGCTCTGTATAAATAAAATGCTGATTGGCCAGTAGCCAGGCAGGAAGTATAGGCGGGACAAACAGAGAAGAGAATTCTGGGAACAGGAAGGCTGAGTCAGGAGACACTGCCAGCCGCCACCATGAGTACCAACATGTAAGATACTGGTAAGCCACGAGCCATGTGGCAAGGTATGGATTTATAGAAATGGGTTAATTTAAGATAGAAGAACTAGATAACAAGAAGCCTGCCACGGCCATGCAGTTTGTAAGCAATATAAGTCTCTGTGCGTTTACTCAGTTGGGTCTGAGTGGCTGTGGGACTAGCAGGTGAGAGAGATTTGTCCTGACCGTGGGCCAGGCAGGACTGGAGAAAACTTCAGCTACAAGTATGCATTTCCATGCCAGTTCCCTCCTGCCCTACTAATCCACTTAAATTCAAAGCAGCTACCATTCTTCTAAGTAGTTTATCAAATTTAAGGTAAACCTTCACTTTTTTCCCCTGAGATAGAAACTTAAGGCAATCTTCAAAATAACTTTCTTCTACAGATGGGAAAACTGAGGTACAAAGAAAATAGGTAACCTGCTCAGACCATCTAACTAATGAGATGTACAGTTGAGAGATGTCATCCATCTCAGGTCTAAATTATCCATATGAAGCAATCATTTCTAAAGGGCTAAAACTAGTTGTAACTTCCTTCCAAGTTACTTATTCATATTTACAGTTAATAGTGGCTGCCTTCTGATATCTTCACAGGATACCTTGATTAAGCCCTTTTTGCTGTTTTAGCTTTCTTTATTTCTGACATTCTGAAACAAGGTCTCACTCTGTAGCCAAGTTTATCTTGAACTCCCCATTCTTCTGCCTACCTCCTGACTGCTGTGATTACAGGTATATGCTACAACGTCCAGCTTTAATCTATACTGTTTTTTTTTTTTTTTTGCAATACTGGGATCGAACCCAAAGCCTTCTGTATGCTAATCAAGCACTCAGCATATCCTCAGTCCTCTGGTGCTTTTTATTTTGAGACAGGAATCTAAGTTGCCCCCAGCTGGTCTTGAACTAGCAATCCTCCTGCAGTGGTCTCTAGAATAGCTGGGGTTATAGACCAGTATGACTAGATCTAGCCTAACATTCTTAAAAATTCATTCCTTCTCTCCTTAATAGATACTTAAAGTTAATATATTATTTCTTCTCCCTGAAAGGGTCCTACCAATTTTCTTAATTTTCCCAATTTCACATACATGAATTAACTTCTTCCCAATTTCACATACATGAATTAACTTCTTAGTAACCAAATTCTTTTTGTTCTTTTCCAAATGCCTCCCCAAATTCTCTGATTTTTCTGTCTCCTAGGTTCATCAATCAACAATAGACAATTCTGGGAGGATTACCAAATGACAAGAAGGGATGTCAATGACAATGACGGGACAATGACGGACGGTCTATCTATAATCCCCACTGAAGGACATTCTTCAAACTAACATTAGTCATATGATTCACTTGAGCCTACTAGGGAAAAGTCATCAGTTTCTTTATACATGATCTACAAAAGCTTTCTCAAAACTTCCTCAAACTCCTATCATCTTCAAGACTTGCCATGACCTACTACTCCCTAAACACACACACACACACACACACACACACACACACACACACACACACACACACACACACACCTCCCTAGTCTCAGTATTTCCTAAACACCCTTCATTTTACAAACTGGAGTGACCTTCTGTCACTGTCTTAGAATTCCTCTCTCCTGCTTGAAGTTTCTACTCACTTACCAACACCTAACTTCAGGTATTACATGAAACCTTTCCTAATTATCCCAGGAAAGAAGGAGTCTGCCCTCCCTCTGCACCGGGCTTATTAGTTAACCTATCTGTCTACTCCATCTATAATTTTACTTCGTGGTCGTTTAACCCAATGCCTGGACTGTCAGCTGCATCAATGCATAAATGAATTTTCTGTGGCATGTCTGATGAGACATGCAGTGTTATTAATTTTAACACTTTACCTTGAAGTTCATGGGTACTCAAAAATATTTCCTGAATGAATAACTAACTCTAGTTTTTAACAAAGAACTCTCCTCTATAATGTAACCTGCCCAGAGAAATGGGAAGAATCTGTGAGAATGACAGGGAGACATTCATCAAAGGAATAAGAAAGTATCTTTAGTAGTACAAATAAAAGAGCAATGTCTGCAGCAACAGGAACGGATTTATCACTCAAGCCATTTTTTTTTTAACATGCTGAATATATCACTAATCCAAACCACTGAGAAATCTCAGTTCAGATAGGCCGTCCTGAGTTTATTACTTAAAACACCACAGACAGATTCTTTCAGAAAGACCTATCAACAAGATATGAAACTAAGAAGGTATTCTGGGAAACTTCCAGGATATACATTATTGCAATCACTGAGTCATCTATTAATAAATTATTCTGTCAACTGAGGAAAGATCCTACAGTTTGATTTTATTGTCAGAAGTTGTCTGTTCAAAAAGATGAGTCACCAAACCAATAATAAGATTTTATAAGAAGTTGAGTTAACAATGAAATTTCATGGGTTCAAAACTCTTTGTTTCCACTTAATTTCTCTAATGTGGAAAATGAAAGTACAATTCTATTTAGTAGTACATGAAAACCAGGATGCATAAAAACCAAATATCCTTGACTACATCCTGCCCTGTTTCCTTCAGTTCTCCAGCTGTGACTTAAAATGGGAAGCAGGAGCTCTGCAGCCTGTATTTATGGCAGTAGCTGCAGGAAATGGCAGCAGAAACTGGGGGCCTTTATCCTTCTCCCCTCTTGAGAGTAAAGTCAATTTTTCACTAGGGGAATGAAAGCTTATTCCTTACAGGGTTAGACTCACAGCCATCCAGGAAAAGACAAATCGACTTCTTAATTATACATAACTGATAGTATTTAATTGTAACTATTATGTTTTTAATTTTGATGAAACAAGATATGAAGGGGGGGTCACTTCAGTTGTAAGACCTATCGATATGCTTGTCTGTCCTAAGAATCTTCTGATTACTGTATCATCTCTGGCTTCCTCATCAGCTACCATAGAACTGGTCTCACCAAGTTAAACAACTTTAACAACTCTACTAAATGGCAAGACCTAGAGAACAAACACACATTTCTTCACCCCTTTTCTTCATCCCTGGGAAAGAAAACACATTTTCAGGTAAGTTACTGGACTCATCTGGCCATATATTTAAAGAAGAAAATGGCATGTGAGCCAAGACAAAACTGTGAATGCCAAAGAGAACTCATTATAACAGTAGGAAAATGGAATGATTTTCTGTTAATAAGTGACTAGTGAAATCCATTATTTAAATATCTCAAATCCTGTAAAGATGTAAAAATTGAAACAAGGAATTACAGAATTACCTAGTATTTTGACCAAGGATACACAGTAAACGTTCAGAGGACTAAGACAGTTTTCCTGGCCTAGTGTAAATAAACAGATGGCAGAATTTTATGATTAGAGACGCTAATATTAAGCATCTCCAGACACTTACGTCTGAGAAAAAGCAACAATTTTTTCTCAAGTGTAATTATAACCCTTCACTCAAATCACTTTTATTATAACTTACAATTTAAGAGCGCTATTTCTCCTAACAAATGCGATAGCCATGCTAGGGATGATTGCGAGCCAAGGTGTAGTAACAAAAAAGTAACAGTGAAAAAAGTTCAATTCCTTATGGAAACTATGGCATTTAAAATTCAAGCCACAATCCACTCTGAAGCGCAAACCAAGAGGATACAATTTTCACCCATGGTGACATTCTTAACTGTGAACCGCAGTGTTCTTTACAACTTTCACTTCTGTTGATATGAAGTAATCACGCCCCAAAGGGGGCAGATGGTGTATCCTTCATTTTTCTTCGTATCTCTACTTCTATTTTTTTTTTCACATAAGGAAATACTGTTTCATTGTTTTGTAACCCC
>CABHPP010115005.1:11322-36164 GCA_902168425.1 Peromyscus attwateri | reverse complement strand
ACTCCGCCCTACTTCTCAAACAAAGCAAACCAAGGCCAAATGGTAGCTGTAGCTTCAGTTTGGAAGCACAGCTCATTAGTTCTGAGTTTTTGTTTTTGTTTTTCCTTAAAAAAAAAAAATGAGTAATGAATCTGGGCTTTCCCCAGGACTGGAGAAATGAGATGCTGTCAAGCAAGACATTTTGAAGGAATAGGCAACATTCTCTAGCAGAAGGCTCCATGCAGTTATGCGAAATTTCTTTTTGTGAAAGACCATTACTGTCCTAGGATACATACAAAGTGCTGTTATGTGTAAGCCTTTACTGCTCAATACGATCTGATGTTTTTACTCCTTCCACAATGATCTTTGCTCTTGAAGGTACTTCTGGCTCCTTAGTGTAAATTAGTACTTTGTTACTCAGCTGCAATAATGTAATTGCAATGGAATAAGACATTTGTATTCTATTCATCAACATTTAGTAGAAAATGCAAATTTACTGTGGAGCCTGATGCACATGCATTCCTCTCTTAAGATGCAGGAAGTGGAGGTGTTCTTATTTCCAAAGGGAAACTGGTGAAGGATCTGCACCACAGAGCTTCAGGTGCTTATGAAAATAGAGGGACACTATCCCAGCAGGAACCCAGAGTTGACACACACTCAAGATGAGGCCAGCTTGTTAATTACCTTCTGACAAACAATGTCAGCTGGTTTCTCTTACGGGATTGATGGGTCCCTCGCAGGCTTCTATGAAAGGGGAGTACTCTTCAAAAGGATCTACCCATCAGTTTTTCTTAAATTCATATTTTACTTTTCACATGTCAAGTCAAATTGTATCAAGAAAATGCTCTAACTTCATCTGTATGTAGGCATTCCAGAGGCACATGTGAATACTAAGAAAATGCCCAAGAGTTGAGCACTTAGCAGGTTTTATGCCTGTCTCCTGTAACACAACTTATATCCTCTATGGCTATGATCAAGGAAGTCTTCAGCAGCTAAGGTTATACTCACGGTTGACAGAGCTTCACCAGGTCTTGATCAGTGGTGTTGGGGGGCAGGCCTCGGATGTAGAGGTTCGTCTTGCTCAGCTGATCCCATCCTGAGTTGCTACTGCTGCTACTGTTGTTATTACTGCTGGTGGTGCTGGGACTGGGAGGGGCCATGGGGTGCGCTGGGACCAGAGACTGCTGGAAGCAAACACCAGAGAGTGTCAGAGCAGAGGTAAGGGGTCAAGCGGCACTAGAGGCTGTGTGAGCCGCAAAAACAAACAGACAAATAAAATAAAAAAGACACTGAGATTAAACCAAGATTAGCCTGAGCTACTGTGATGTAAAATTGAACTTGTAGGCGAAAAAAGATCTATTCATTTTAAGACAGAAACAAAAACCAAAAAACCCTTCTTTCAGCATGAAATGAAAGAATTTTACTCAGCAATACCTCTACTGTGGATAAATTTATGGATAATCAATTTATTCACATATTTTAAGGAACACATCTCCTGAGACTCAAAATTAACTTGCATGAAGTCACATGAATACTGTCATCTTAATAAACAGTAATTTAGAAATCACTAGGCTTTTGGAAAGGCTTCCAGATTCTGAAGACTATGTGAAAGTAGCTGATTATTTTATTTTGGAATACTCTTTAAAAAGAGACCACTCTTAATATGTAAGAAAGTTAGAACTTCACCCAGAGCCTCAAACTTCTAAGCTAGATCTACGGCTTCATGGAGACATCTGGATGAGATTCACCACAAGCTGCCTTTCACTCTGGCTGACCCTGTGAACTTTAACCCCTGTGAGAATGCTGTGGCAGTTGGAAACCTTCCCAGGAGCACATCTTGCAAAGCCTGCAGCCAGGGGCTTCTCAGGTGTGGTTCTCCAGTCAGCAGCCACTTAGGAAGGGTGTGTGAAGTACACACACCAGATACTACTGCTCTGTGAGCTTGTGGAAGGAAACTCCAGCTTTCTGCCCCTCTGCCCCATGCAAGACTTTTGAGGAAGTTTAAAGGGCTCAGTCTGAGGACAGTGTGTGGGACCCAAACTGTGCTCACAGCCAATGTGCAGCAGAGCAGGACTATTCTCCTTTCTTTCTTCTAAGTGATAAACATAGTAAGCCAAGAGTAGCATTTACACAAAAAGTTTAAACACACAAACTTAAATACTCGCTAGACACTCAACAAAGATTTCAAATATTGATGCCAGGCATTTACTACTACAAAGATGTAAGTAAGGTATATAGAAGAAAACCTAAACTCCACAGCAGAAAACACTAATGGTAGACATACACAATAAATATACTCTCATTTATCTTGCCAGCAATTTCGGGTGCCCACTGTAGACTCCACGTTCTGCACCTAGTTTCTGCCATGGCACGCTAATTCCAGATCTTACGCTGAGAACTCAGTGACTCTTTTCTTCTAGTCCTTTACCTTCCTTGCTCTGTTCAGGGTCCATGCTAAGCTGTTGTGCAAATACTACTTCATCTAAAGAGACTCTTTAAGAAGGGGAGTTCCTGGAAGAATGAACAAATAGTGAGGAAATTCTACTTCCTAAGAGCTGAACTTGAAACTAGGACTATTGCTTAATCCAAATCCCCAACTGCCCTGCCTGAGATCACATCCTTCCCACCTATGTGATTCAAGCTTTTCACGGGCAAGTGAACTCACAGGCTGTCCGCTACACCTCTGGCTCTCCTCTAAGGACTAAAGGCACTGGTTTCTAGGTATTAATAAAAACAAACAAACAAACAAAAAAAAAAAAAAAAACCTACCCAGCCCTGTCCCCTGCTCTGCCACAGGTGTTACACAAAGCTCTCTCAGTATCTCCATTTTCCTACCCTCTCTTTTTCTCAGAGTTGGATTGAGGTATTAAGCTGCAGTCACTAACCCCCATCTCCCAAGCCTCTGACCGAAAAGAGAGCTTGTAATCACTCATAGAAGTAGGTAAGCCTCAATTTTCTCTTAAATGTCATGTGATCAGTGCCTAAGATACCATCTTAGAGCAATAGGTGATTGGTATTAACCGCAGGGCAGAGGATGTTGGCTACTGAACGACACCAGGGATGTGTTGTGGGATATTTGTATACTCTGTGGAGGTGTATTGCTGATTGGCGTAATAAAAAGCTAAATGGCCAATAGCTAGGCAGGAAGAATAGGTGGGACTTCCGGGCCAAGATAGGAACTAGGGATGAATCTAGGCACACAGAAGAGCCATCAGGAGACACCGAGGAAGCAGAATGGGTGGTACGTGGCCGAATGGAGATTAAAAGAAATGGGTTAAAAGTTATCAGAGCTAGTTGAAAACAAGCCTAAGCTAAGGCCAAGCTTTCATAATTACTAAGTCTCCATGTCATTATTTATGAGCTGGCAGCCCACAGAAAAATCCATCTACAGGGATGCAGGGCAGGCTGTAGATCAGAGGTAGAGCACTTGCCTAACATGCAGAGTCCTGGGTAAAATAATTATGTGTCACGCTGGGGATGGCACCTGGAGAAGCAGAAAAGAGCTGTGGCTCGGCCTCTCCCAGTTTCTGTGAAAACACAGCAGGGGCAAGCACGTGTACCAGCAGCAGACATTCTAAAGACTGCATTCCCAAGACCGGGTCCATCCAGCCCTGATCTTGTCTGGTTCTGATGGGGCATGCTGGGTGTGGACTTGTTCTGATTAGAAGAAATATCTGGGTTATCATGAATTAGGGGACTCTTTGGAACTAAAAGTAGGTTTTCCTTATGTATTTACTGTTGACAGAAGGAAGAGACCCATGATCTGTACTCCTGAATTTATAATTGGTTTACTGTATAATGTCTGACAGCCATCCATATTTACTGTACTAATACTTTCCCAGTGAGGGAAGCGGGTGAGGAACCCAGGTCTTCCTGCTGGGCTGCCTATTAGGGTACGGGACCTCCCAGAGTTCAGATTCCAGGAAGGACAAGAGGGTCCCACATTTACACCAGGAGAACCATGAGGCTGGTGACTCCACTATAGCACAAAGTTCAAGTTAAATTTTACCTAAATATCAACACTTTCCAGAGCTAGCTGAACACAGACACAGAACACGATAGGATTTTCGTTGTTTTTTTAAAAAAAGTATAGAAACTTTTAGATTAAAGATGAACTGTTTAGAACTCACTCAATCTGGGCTGGGAATACAGCTTAGTAGGCATGAGCAAGGATCTGTGTTCAATCCCTGGTCCCATCCAAAAAACAAACAAACAAACAAACCTCACGGAATCTAAAAATGTAACCTCCAATGAGAATAGTACACACATTGAAAAGCCAAAAACCCAAGTACAATAGACCTTACCCCTGACTATTCAGGAAGGACTGACAAGGGTCTAAGCAGTCTGAGTGCCATGCATAAAGAAGTGTCCATCTGCTAAGTGCTGCATGCTGTGTCCAGCTTTCTAGTTAACCCAATAAACAGACGGGTACAGCACTGTTCTCTCATTGCACAGATTAGGGAACTGTGTCTTAGGAGCATTTAAGTATTGCGCAGTGACATCCAGTAAGTAGTTGGCAGGGCTGCATTTTGAACTGAGATCTGCCAGATAACCAAGTCAGAACCTTCAAACGCTCTAAGTAGCTTCCAAACACGTTCCATCTCTTCAATGCACCATATTGCTTTGAGTTCCTGCGTCCATCCTCTTACGATCTAATTCTCAAATTCTTGCTATTTTGCAGTGTGACTCCGCTATGCCAGAGTAAAAGGTGCCTGCGGGTTACTCTAATTAGCACCCGGTGAACTGGTGTAGGTAAAAACCCCATTAGCTTGAAAAGGAGGATTAAATAAATCCTGCTTTATAAATTGTTCCCTTAAAGAATGGATTCTGAGGGGGAGAGTAGACTCTTAGAGACAGCTTGGCATGCACACAACATTAAGTTCAACTCAACACTGTGCAAGAAATGATGAACAGGAGTGAATCTTTGTTTTTTGTGAAAAAGGGTCTCACTATGTAGGCCCAGGCTACCTCAAACTTATGATCACTGTGCCTTGTGGGCATTGGGATTGGAAGTGTGTACCACTACACCCAGCAAAAAGAAGGAATTTTGACAGGCACAATGGAAAACATTATGAGGTTCTTTTAAAAATTAAAAATAAGAGTCTAGCATGGTGAATCACATGCATAATCCCAGCACTTGGGAATCTGAGGCAGGAGGATCCAAAGTTTGAGGATAGTCTGGCCTATATAGTGAGATTCAATAACAACAACAACAACAAAAACAAAAACAAAGCTATCATGTGACCCAATAATCCTGCTACATCTATAAAGGAAATGAAACCAGTATGTCCAAGCAACATCTATACTTCCTTGATTACATCACCAGCTATTCATAAAAGCCAACACATGGTAACAAACTAAATGCCCATTAAATCATGAATGGGTGAAGAATGTTTACATATATACAGCAGAATTCTATTTAGCTACGAAAAATGACCTTGTATTATTTACATCATCATAGATGGAACTAGAGGTTATATGTTAAGTGAAATTAAGTAAGACACAGAAATGATGCTAACTCTAAGTCAAACCTGAAACCGGCGATCTCGCAGAAGTTGTGAGCAGAATGATGACTACAGAGGCTGGGGAGGGTGGAGAGGAGGGGGCCGGGGAAAGGTGTATCACACAGTGCTAAGTCACAGGTAAACAGAAGGAAGAGGCTCTGGTGTGCTAGTCCACAGCAGCATGAGTACTGATAACATGAATGAACTGTACATGTCAAAGGGTAGAAAGGATTTTGAAAGTTTTCAACATGAAGAATCGATTTTTGAGGAGAGAGGTTTATCCTGATTTAAAAATTATAAAATGGGCAATGTCTTGGAACGTCACACTATCCCATTAATATGTACCATTGTGTATTTTAAAGTACCAGTCTGATAGTTTAACAATAAAAACAAATCATTGATCAGCTAAAAAATTTTTAAAAACGAGAGCATGAATTCTGCACACGCCTTCCGAAAGCTACCATGGAGTAATGATGAAAACTGGGGTCAGAATTTTAAGAATGCTTGACATGAAATCGGGTAAAATGAAACCTTCACGTGTAGACTGAAATAAAAATAAAACAGTCTTTCACTACAGCTTCAGAACTGGTAAGACCCAGTCCCTATTCTCACAGTCACAGTGCACGACTAGATGGCACAAATGGTAACTGACTAAAATGAACTAAAGTAAACTTAAAAGGGGTTTTCACCTGACTGTTTTGTCACTGATGTCCATCAACATCCCCCTAGGACAATCCCGAGCCTGCCTTGCATCTGAAAAGACCCCCTGTGCATGAAGCTCACAGTAGTTCAACCACAGTTTAATTAGGGACCCTGGTGGGTAGCTAGATGGCCACAGTTAGTGCTCATTCAGCCCCAAAGAGCCCAGTGTCTACCTCGGCCTTCTCTAGTATTTCACTGGCTGAGGTTCTGTAACAGGCCACAATTCTTATCTCTCCATGGGTAGGGAAAACAAGGTAATAGCATTTTCACGGTAATATTTATCTGGGCTTAATTTGTATCTTACTTAGGGTTTCTATTGCTGTGATAAACATGGTAATCAACGGCAACTTGGGCAGGAAAGGGTTGATTTCGTCTTATACCTTGTAGTCCATCATCCAGGGAAGTTAGGGCAGGAACTCAAGGCAGAAACTGATGCAGAGGCCATTGAGCAACAGTTCTCAACCTGTGGATCGTGACCCCCCCCCCCCCGGGGGGGGGGGGTGGTGGTGGTGGTGGTGGTGGTGTCAAATGACCCTTTCACAGAGATCGTCTAAGACCATCAGAAAACACAGATCTTTACATTATGATTCTTAACAGTAGCAAAATTACAGCCATGAAAATAATTTTATGGTTGGGGTCACCACAACGTGAGGAACTGTATTAAAGGGTCGCAGCACTAGGAAGGTTGAGAACCCCTGCCCTACACAAATGCTGCTGTCTTGCTCCTCCTGGTTTGGTCAGCCTTCTGTCTTCTACACCCCAGGAGTACCTGCCCAGGGGTGGCATGGCCCACAAGGGGCTGGGACTTACCATATCAATCAGTAATTAAGAAAATGTCCTACAGACTTGCCTACAGGCCAATCTTACAGAGGCATTTTCTCAATTAAGATGCCTTCTTCGAAGATACGTTTAGGTTTGTGTTAAGATGACAAAACCAGCTCGAATGATCTGCATGCCAAAAACTGACAGAAAACTAAATCCGCGGAGAATAACTAGGTGGTTGTCATAGCAGATAGCTTTCTCTGCCTGCATGAGTAGAATTTCTTGTTAGCACTCAGGAGGGCTTCCTATGTGGATGGCATTCTGGGGGGGGGGGGGCGGGTGCACTTTCTGCAGAGGCAGCAATGCCCACCCTGCCAGGAAGACCCTCTAGGAATTCTTCGCTCACACAGGACTGGCAGCAGGCCAAAGGTAACCAAAGTTCTGTCCTTGCATCCTATCCACCCCCAACAACAGCAAGTATGTCTTCTACATCAATGCAAGGCAAAAAGATCTTTACAGAAGCAAAATTAACTATATGTGAACTAAAACCAATTAGTCACCATGTAATTGTTATAGGAGGTAATTCAGCCAAGACCATTAAAATTAAAGACCTGCCATTGGAACTGTTTCATTTCCTCTCTATTACTAATAAGTCAAAGAATGCCTGTCCTCCTCCCATGGCCTTTACTTAGGAACCTCCCTAAGAATTCTAGTGTATTTTAAAGGGAAACGAAACTAGAATGTACCTTTGAAGTTGCCTCCAATCTCTTTTAAGACTCCCATGTTGATATTCTAAGTCAGAATGCCCACCATAAGAAGGTTATAATTCACCCCTTCACCCCTTCAGTAGTACACACACACACACACACACACACACACACACACACACATACACACATATACACACTCCATCACTGCCACCCAAACATCAACTACTTCCCTTTTCTCTACTGTTCCTCAGAGCAGAGAGAGGTTATGGAACATGGGGAAACAGTTTACTATTATGAAAAAGAGATATGTAAGGTTACTACATAGGATGCTAATGGTCACATACTGGTTTATTTCCCTATCATTCTGGCTGCAAAACAAGTCAACCTTAAGGGGACTAGCAAACAAGAGTGGGGGAGGGCCCTGCAACAGGCTGATTCCATCCCACTTGGGATGTTGTCTTCCTCAGGGCTGGAAAACGCAGTGTTGGTGGAGGGAAGTGGAGGAGAACTGAGATGACGGAACTGGAGTGCTAAGAATCTGCCCGGGAAGCTGCTGTTCTTACAGATAGATCAGAGCAGGATGGACCGAAGCACTGGCCAATGGATAGTGTCCCACTGGTCTGTGCTCAGGAAGTGAAGAAGTATCTATTAATCCTCCTCATTATGTGGATATTATAGCTGTAAAACCCCCACCACCGCCGCCAATTAGGGGATGAAACTGGTTCTCCTGCCTTTGCTGTCCCTTGTTTGGAAATAAACCTGATGTCCCTCAAGATTATGAAAATAGGCAACCGATTATTAAGTATTTGTTGGTTGGATATAAGCTTGCCAAAGGAGAGGGGCAAATGTTATATCAGCCATTCAAATAAAACCTAAAAATGAAATCCTTTACTGGGGGATGGAGAGATGGCTCAGAGGTAAAGAGCATTTGCTGCTCTTACTGAGGACTAGGTAGGTTGTTCCCAGAACCCACGTGGTGGGTTACAACTGTCTGTCATTATAATTCCCGGGGATCTGACACCCTCTTTTGGCCTTGGTGAGTACGAGGCATGCATATAGTACAAATAAATACACTCAGGCAAACTACATACACAAAATAAATACATCTGTAAAAAATTATCCAGTGGGCTTCACAATCAATTCCCCAAGACATTTATCAAAGCCAATCCCTGCAGGTAAACTACATCTCCACCCTGAAACCTCTTTACTTTTGGGTCAAGGGTAAAGTATCGTGTTCTTGGGATTCAGAAAACTAAATGTAATAAGAGTTGCAGTGTTAAATACAATATGACTGGGCGAATACACAGACCTCATGGTAGATGTGTGAGCAGTTTAAACAGAGGAAAGTCCTTTAGGGATTAAACAACTGGACAATCATGAGGTGGTGGCTGGAGAGGGTAAGAGAAGAATCAAGAGTACACATCAATAACCCATGGTAGGAAACATACATTACCCACAATGCATGGTTCTGGAGGCCAAGTTTTCTTGGATCCATCCAAGAAACTATCTTCCCTGTCGTGTAGTCTCTACACTTCGTCTGAGACGTCATATCTCTACACTATGATGGCAGGTCTACAGGACCACATACAAACAGCCCAAGAGTCCCGCTCTTTCCAATGGCTCTCCCAAGGACTGCCACCATCAGCCAGGTTGCTCACCAAGAACTCCAGGCCAGTAAATATGGCAGGTCTCTTGTATTCTGCGTTCCTCCTGGCTTCTGTTAGCATATTTACAAGTGTATGTGAGAGAAGATGCAGTACAAAAGAGTTAAAGACCAACATGAAGACAGTCACCAAGCAGATGCTCAATTTTAGGCACTTACACAAAACAGAAGAGCTCAGAAAGAAAACGAGGACTGAAGACAATAGGTTCAAAACATCTCTGCCAGAGAAAAACTGATTAGGAGGGAAAGCATCTTGACAGTGGGCGGGCCTCTAACCTTACCCACCCTTCATGGCATCACAAGCCATGGTGCAGGATGTGTTACTGAAAACAGAGTTCAATCAAGGAAGGACAAGGGAAGAGAGAGCTTGATGGAAAGGCATCACAGAGAAGGTGGGTAAATGAGTAGGCTGCATGGTAAGCACCAGTCACAGCACCCTGGATGGTATGGGTCTAGGAGAATACCAGCCAGAAGAGAAGAAGGACCACCACACAAGACTGCGGGTGACAGTCCGGTCTTTGCCTTCTATTGCTATGGTAAACACTGTGACCAAAAGCAACTTGGGGCAGGGGATTGGCCTTATACTTCTAGGGCACAGTCTAACACGGAGGGAAGTCTGGGCAGGAACTCAAGGCAGGAACTGACATAGAGGCCACAGAGAAACAGGGGTGCTACTGCTTACTGGCTTGCTCGGCATGCTTTCTTACACAACTCAGGACCACCTGTCCAGGGATGGCATCGCCCACAGTGGACTGGGTCTCCCACACCATCATTAGTCAAGAAAATAACCCCATTAGATCGGCCTATGGGCCTACAGGCCGATCTGATGGAGGTATTCAGCTGAAGTTCCCTCTTCCTAGATGACCCTGACCTGTGTTAAGTTGACAAAAACTAAACAGGCCAACACCCAATCTGTCTGGTTTTCAGGAAGCTTTGATAGTGGGGAGGGAGAACTGCAAAGGTTGAGGAAGAACCTAGAAAGGATGTGGGAGCTCATGACGCCATAGGTCCCAAAGTCTCCCAAAAACACCATATTGCCATAAGATTAAGAGGGTTGCTTGTGAGGAATATCTAACTAGTCACACACCTCCATCCTCAATGGGAAGAAAAGACTTTCGGGCAGGAAAATCAAAATCACAATCTGCCTTGGCCAGGAAGAAGAATGCACACATCTTTGGACAGCTCAGTTGCTCTTCCAGCTTGAAAATTCAACAGCTGGCTCATATTCCTTGCCAGCCCCAGCTAAAGCACACCGAGACAGAAGGCAGCAAGCTGCTGCCAGACAGACAAACAGACAAATGAGCGACAGAGTGAAAGAGGAGTGTGGTGTCTGTCCAACCTGGGCAGCTAAGTGGAGCAGACACCACACAGCAGCCATGGCTGCCCGCATCCTGGGGCCAGCACTATGCTTCTGGGTGATTCCTGATGATTTAGAGGTAATGGCCCCAAATACAAGCTAAACTAAACTGAGAATGGGCTGAAAAAAACAAGCTGAAATTTGGAGCCTGGAACTGCATAAGGACACAGAGAAAATAGTACTTACAACCCAAATCACCTGGCTAGCTCAGCTACAATGGGACTCCATGTTCCTTAGCAGCCTGGAGTTGCATATATGAAAGTGACGCTTTGAGTTCTGTTCACTTGCAACAGCTCCAAAATCACCTTAAAAGAAAACTCAAGACAAAGCAAAAGGCACCCACAAGCAAGCAGCTCTTAGGACATGGTAAACAAACCCTTGCTAAACTCAGGTGCGAGAACAAGGCCACCGTGGAATTCTGAACACAGGTGCGCAGTGTTTTCCTCCTTCTCAGCCAGCCCCAAATGTGGAATTTCCAGGCCAAACGAATTCTCTGCATGTGAGTGGCACAAGAGCAAAGGCTTCCTTCCTCTCCTTTCTACTGAAAACAAACCCAAGGAACTTCTGGGGAAGCGAAATTGCTGCTTGTGCAGCAAAGGTTCTGAGCACCCCTGCTGCGCTTTGGGGAGTCAGGGATTCCAGGACTAACCACCCACCCTCCCAGTTGTTCCCCAAAGTTAGTCCACAGCACAGTCTGTGCCTCTGCTTAGACTTTCATCTAGGAGAAGAAATTTTTGCTGAGGTGGCAAAATTCTCAGAGTGGAAAATTACGCATTCTGAAATCCTCCCGCTAAACAATACTCAGGGAGAACACCGCTAAATGTCTGAGCAAGCATTAAGTCAGAAAAATTAGGAACAAGCTTTAAAAACAAAACCAAACCCTCAATGGCTTGATTCAAGTCACTGGTTGATTTTTAGAGGCAGAGGGCAGAGGAACACCTGTGAGTGAGCACGTCCTAACTGCGGTTTCACAAATTAACCCCTAGAGAACAAAGCACTCTGTGTACTTGGAGGAAACTGAGTACTACCTGAACACTCCTTATTTAAGAACCTACACAAAATACTGCCCTTGGATGTTGGGACTCATGTATTACAAACTAAAGGAATTTTTTTAGTGACTAGAACTCAAAAAAATAATGTTTCCCTTTTCTTCCTCTCTCTGTGTACTGACCCCAGGGCTGAGACTGTGGGCACTTGTGACTGTGCCCTGATTAAGTGTGTATTTATTTCTTCCTCACTGCAATGATCTACCAGTTGACACACACAAGAGGATAACTGCACAGAGAGCCTGACTGAGATGACATTGCCTTGTGTAGACTTCCAAAGCAGGGGGCAGCGTCACTCAACTAATACTGCCTAGAATTACAGCTTTAATAATAATAATAATAATAATAATAATAATAATAATAATAAGGAGAAGAAGAAGTTGTTTTCCCTCTGGGATCTGCCTTAGGAGCTGACTTCTTGCCTGAGCTCCACCCTGTATACACACACAGGCACAGACATGTGAAACTGAAACAATTTGCTCTACAATTTGTATTATACCCTAAATATTTTCTAGCTTATTTACTTATTTATCAGAAAGATATGCTGGTAGTGCCTTGCTGAATTTACTAACAGCCGCTCGCAGGGTCAAGATCAATGGTCTGCAAGCAAAACTCACACTGATGTGCTCACAACTCAGGAGCAGGAGCAATCTAAAACCTGACTCAGTCATTTCCCCTGGGGCACTCTAACCAGTTTCTGCCTTTGCTCACAGTTTGGGGGAACAAATCAGGAAGGCCTCTGCCTGCTTTAAGGCAGAGTAAGCTGCAGCAGAGAATAAAACCTTTGACTCACGGAGGGCTAGAACACCAGATATTACAAACACACCCACTGGGAAAATGGGAATCCTGAAGGACAAGAGGAAACAGTTTGGGATGACTTTTTTTAAATTTCTAATACATTTTTTTCAGACAATATATTTTAATAATCCTACATTCCCCCTCCCTCAATTCTTCCTCACCTCCCTGTCCACCCAACTTTCCGTTCTTCCTCTCCTCCCTCTCCCAAAAAGAAAAGAAATGAAGCAAAAACCAAAAACCAAAACAGACTTTTAAAAAGTCAGGTTAAAAAACACCAAAACAAAGCAAAAAGCACACCAGCAAACCATGGAGTCCAATTTGAGTTGCCATCTACGCCTGAGCATGGGGCTTGACCTGCAGTGTAGTTGATATGTTCACTGACAAGCTATTAGAGGAACCGGGTTCTCACTTTCCCAGCCGGTATCAAATGCAAATAGCTTCCGGGTTAGAGGTGCAACTCTGTGTCCAGTTCCCCTTCTCAGCACATGGATTTTGCCTGGTTAGAACCTGTGCAGGTCTTGTGTGTGCTGTCGCAGTCTCCATGAGTCCCTACGTGCAACAGTCTTAGTGCGTCTGGAGATGATGTTCCCTTGGCGTCATCCACCACCTCTGGTTCTTACGTCCTTTCCACCTCCTCTTCCCAGTAGATACCACCGAGCCTTGAGGGGAGGGGTCTAATAAAAACATCCCCTTCAGGAATGAGGAGGGTAGGACTGTTTTCCTCCCAAAGGGAGCTTGACTTTAAAATTTTGAGAAGCACCAATTGACCTTAACTTTTCACTGTTTGGGATTCCGGAAGTCAAACCAGGCATCCGACGTCACTCAGAAAAATCAGAGGGAAAGCCGGGTCTGTGTTCCCACCACAGCTGTCATAAAGCACCAGTCCTTAAGGGCTGTGAAAGTGACCAGGATGACAAGTGGCCAGCCTTCCTCAAGGGACTTTCCCACAATCAGCAGACTTGGCATTTCAAGACTCAGTTCTGCTGAGACATCCGAGAGACAGTGTATCGTCAGCATGGCTCTTGGTGCACATCATAGTCATCCTGCATTTACCCACTGTCCACTTCTAGGTGACTTCACCTGATGTCCGTGTCTAGGCTAGAGATCCGGCTTCTTGCACAAAAGAAACTTGCATCCCTAAAGCATGCCTGGCAGCTCCATTCATTTTGATTTTGTACTTTTTTTTTTTTTGTAGTAAAACTTGGTAACTAGCATAACTGATCCTCATTTGTACAATCTCCAAGAAAATACAAGAATCAAATGGACTAATGACAGCAGACTGATGTCTTTCTGTTTAAGGAGTACATTCAAGGTTAACTGTCACTTTAATTGGCTGGGATTAGGAACCCTTGGAGGCCCCATCCTCTCTCTACATGTCATAAATCCTTATACTTTAAAAATGACATCAACTGTTTGGTTTTTTTTAAATGAGATTTGTAAGATTTGTGTGTGTGTGTGTGTGTGTGTGTGTGTGTGTGTGTGTGTGTGTTTCCTTTTTATCCCAAGTTCATAAGTGCTTATGCTCAATTAACCCTCTAGACAAACTGAGTTTCCTTCAAGATTCCAAGAATTAGTACAGATCCTGTTCCCAGCAGCCCCCAGGACACTCTGGAGAACTGCTTTTTGGTAGACCTGACATGGTATTTTCCATTTTCCCATGAATACGTTTCTTACATGTCAAATTCTGACTACCCGGGTGGATGGAATGTCTACACTAACAATCACTGCAAGACTCTCCTGGTCCTCAAAGTCATTCCCATGCACGGCTGTCCATCAGCAAAGTGGTCCATCAGCACAGCGGTCCATCAGCACAGCAGTCCATCAGCACAGCGGTCCATCAGCACAGAGATGGTCGGGTCACCTAGAAATACAGCTGCCTTGGGAACCAAGAGTCAAGTGCTGGCTCAGCTACTTCTTCTCATCTTTGCTGAAGCATACTGAAGGAGACCCTTAGAAAAGGCTTCAAATTTTTCATAATTAAACTGGGTGGTGGTTGCACACACCTTTAATCCCAGAACTGGGGAGACAGGAGCAGGCAGATCTCTAAGTCTGAGGCCTGCTTGGTCTACACAGACAGGATTCTATGTCTATACCTTGACCAGGAGACCAGAGATGTCCATCAGCTGCATGTGACGGAAGTCTTCCCTGCAGGACACAATAGATCCCAGTCATGTGACTTCACAAGTACCTCTACCCCAAAGCCAATAAAGGAGAGTCAGGTCTAAAGGTACCAAGATCATACTGTCCTACCTGGATTGGTTTTAAATATGAATTATAAATGTTAGGGCCAGATCTTGCCCTTTTCAACAGGATAGCTATCATGATGTCCTCCCTAGAAGTTCAGGCGGCCTGTTTGCATTACACACTTTCCTTCCACGCCTTACCACAAATGCCAATCGAACCTCTTAACAACAGCTGATAATGCAAATCTCAGCCATCAATCATCCTAGAAATGATGGAAATACAAGAAGAGCAGCCGCTTCTGAACAGAGAGGTTTACCTCTTGGTTTACCCACAGTGGTTGGGTGTGTCTAGACTAGTTTTTTTCTTTTTCTTACCATCAACATAAGCAGTCTTTAAAAATAGCAAACTAAGCAGAGTATACAGCTAAGCAGCGGAGTGCTGCCTAGCCCACGCAAAACCCCGGGTTTGATCCCCACCACTGCTCAACTTGCAAAGTTCAAAAGGTTCACGAATTCTAATCCATGACAATTTACAGAAAATATTTTATTCATAAAGAACTGTTGCTGGGTGGTGGTGGCGCACGCCTTTAATCCCAGCACTTGGGAGGCTGAGGCAGGCTGAGCTCCGTGAGTTCTAGGCCAGCCTGGGCTACAGAGTGAGTTCCAGGAAAGGAGCAAAGCTACATAGAGAAACCCTGTATCAAAACAAAACAAAACAAAACAAAAAATAAAAAAAAAAACAAAGAACTGTTATTCACAGTGTCGATGGCTAATATTGCTGAGCGTGGTTTTATGTCTTCCAAACCAAAATAAATGCTTTGTGTGAACTCTCTCATTTAATGACAAAAAGGCGCATTTAATGCCATTTTACAGATAAGAGAGAGGTCTATGGATTTCACCAAGGTTACAGAAGAGGTGGCAGTCCACTTATAAAATACATCATCTCAATGACCTATCCAGGAGCTAAGCAGAAGAAATGGAAGCAGGAGGGAGGGCGTCACCAAAGAGAAACGGGAGGGACTGTGACACTTGGTTTCATGGGATTGGGGGCCTTGCTCGATACACAATACTATTGTACCACTTAGGGCTTTTGTAAGAACTCAGCTTTACTATGGACAGTATTCCTAAGAACAGCTATTAAAGCCTGGATATAACACAACCAAAAAACTCTTGGCTCAAGACACTGGTTGTCGGATGTGAAAACTGAGTAGCATGTCCTTCCTTCCTGCATACCAACAGCACAGCTAAGAAGTAAGGATTACAGCTAAAAAAACCATTCAAGTCACACATTTCTTCTCATTTCTGCCAACTTATGCTATTTATCTCAACAACAGATTATCAGTTTTAAATTAAAGAACAAATCCACCCTACTGTCCTGTAAGCCCCCTGAGGATCAGAGGCCATGCCTAGTATCATCCTACCCTATTGCCCAGAGTCTGTAACAGAACCCTACCTGTCAAGTGAAGACCATGGACTAACATATTTGGAGTCACTAAGTTACTACCTTGACTTAAATGCTGAAGGCTTAATAGCCCCAGGGTGTAAAGAGTTGGGTGACATCAGCCAGGGCTGGAGGGTGGTGGTGCCTAAGTACTTGAGGAAGGAGTCTGGCATCTGGGAGAAATACACTAATTGTGTCACTTTCCTAGGTGAAATGAGATCTTTTCTGTCGTTGGAAAGTTCTACATTTCCTCTCCAGACTGCAGCGTCACTAGACAATTTCCCACCTCCATAAGAGGGGAACTTGAAAAATCCCTAGTTTAAAACTTCAAAGCACTACAGACACGAAACAAATGACTGAGACCGAGAATGATAATTTAAAAACAAAACAACTCTAGTCCTAATAATCTTAACAGCTTTGGATACATGGGCTATGTGGAGATCTGTCTTCTCAGCACACATGAATCAGAATCACTACAAGACCTCCAGAAGATGTAGTCAGCCTGAGCTGCTCTGGCCTTTGGTAATGGCCACATCTGGTCACACAGGTGGTATTCAGGCAGCATTCACTCTATCAACTGAGAAATGACACCTTCACTCCAATGCTTTTAACTGGCTTTAACCTTAGGTAAGTGTGAGATAAAGAGGTTCCATGGAGTCATTGGATTTGCCTGCCTTAAGTTTTGCTTCTGTTGTTGAGATACAAGAATCTGACACAGGGAACCCACGGGAGAATGAGCTTATACTGGCTAACAGTTCCAAAGCGGATACAGCCCCTGAAGGAGGGTGGGTGAGGCTGGCCTGTCACCCCGCACCGGCAGTCAGACAGCAGAGTAGATAGGAAGTAGGGCCGGGCTATGAAACCTTAAAGCCTGCCCCTGTGACACTGCTCCTCCAGAAAAGACATCATTTCCTACAGTTTCTGTAACCTTCCCAAACAGCACAGCCACCTGGAACCAAATGTTCAAACTCACGAGTCTGTAGGAGACATTTCCCATTCAAACCACAACTGTTCCCAACTTCAGTCCAGTCTGCTTTTATCTTGAGGTCCTGGCAATGACCGTATTTCAAATAAAGTCACATTCTAAGGCTCCAGTTCAATGCATTTTGTGTGGGTACTACTTAAACTACTGCAGTGGCTTTCTCTAAAACAGTGGTTCTCATCCTATGGGTCTCAACCCCTCTGGGGGATGTCGAACGACCCTTTCACAGGGTCACATATCAGATACCCTGCATATCATATATTTACATTACAATTCTTAACAGTAGCAAAATTACAGTTATGAAGTAGCAACGAAATAATTTTATGGCTGGGGGTCACCACAGCATGAGGAACTGTATTAAAGGGTTGCAGCATTAGGAAGGTTGAGAACCACTGCTCTAAAGGGCTATTTTGGTTTCTCCAGTCCTACTTTAAAAACACTGGCAGTGTAATACAAGTCTTACATTAAGGACTATTTTATGTGAGTCATAACACCAATCAATTCCGTAACCACATTTCGATCAGCATAAAACATGCATCACCTAACTAACCCCTTATCCAAGTTAAACCTTTACCTATGGCATGGATATTGGAGAGGGGGGTTGTGTGACAAAACTTAGCCTGGGGAGATGCAATTCGTGTCTACTCACCTTAGATAGGAGCCCACAACAGACCAAAGTACGGATACCACTACGTCCAATCCGGTGAACCAGTGAGTTTTGTTGGGGTCACTTACAGGAGCAGAAATGACTCAAAGACAGCTGCCTCACCAAAGCCCACCCCAGCATGGGTGACAGCTCACAAAACTGGGAACCTGGCACACTCAAGCACACCCTGCAGGCAGTTCAACAAGTTGGAGAGCATCCTATCCATGTGCCTCAGAAGGTCTAAACTTTTTTCCAAGCAGTTCTGCTAGTTTCTGCTTCTTCCAAGCAGCTGGTCTGATACTGAGTCTTTTTGCAGCTTGACTTCCCATTGTCTGAGAATGACTGTCAGCTTTTTTGTTGGCATTAGCTGGAAAGGGGCTGAGGGAATCTGGTCAGTTTCAGGGACTTCCTGAAGCTATTTTGAGTTATCTTCCTGTTCTCAAGCATTTCCCTGCAGGATGGAATGTTTCAATCTTGAATCAAAACTGTTACAAAATACTCCACCTTCTCCTCTGGCTCTTATAATCCTTCTACAACAACCCTTGAGTCTTGGGGGTGGTGACTATAGATGTCCACCTTAGGTTAAGAATTAGGTGACTGTGCCATTAGCCAGTTACTTGTTCTCCAGAGCATCACAAGTGGTTATGAGATGAGGCTGACAACAATGAATTATCCCTAGGTGCAAGCACATGTTTAGAAGGCAATTTGACAGGCACATCCCATCCATCTAGTAATAGTAAAGCAATAGAAGTTGCTTCCTCATTGGGACCTATGACCTCCCTGGACACAGGACAATTACGTTGCATGACACAGTTTTTTCTGGGGAACCAAAACACACATGCCTACTCAACCCAAACAGGACCATGACGGAACCAAGGATGAGCTAGTTGGAGGTGAGTGGGTGCACAGTCCTGACTACAGGGAACAAGGCATGAAGCCAAGGCTGGGAAGCCTGGGGAGGGGCGGGGAAAGGAAGAGCATCCTCAGAGGAAATTCCATAGAGCTGTCCTTCCCTAGTTGGTGTGTGTTCATGTGCCTTTGTGCTAGGACAGCTGTTGCATGGATCTTGCTATGGCTAGTGAGACATACAACTAAGGCTGAGCCATCAGGATTAGGAGTTTCTGTGGGAGGAATCCCTCTTCATCTTTGTGGGGTGGCATGCTTGCTTGATGAACAGAGGCCATTATGTGAATATGCAGATGTCCTGAAAACAGTTAAAGGTTAGAGAAAATTTTGCAGCCTTTAAGATTAGTGCACAAGAGTAGAGATTGTCAGCAAGCAGCGGCAGAGGTTGCCTGGCCTGTTGTGTGTCGTTAGAAATGCACCTGAGGCTGAGAAGGCACGGCAGACATGTGGGAGCTTGTTTGTGTAAAGGAACAATAGTAACAAGAGAGAGAGATATGGCCAGCACCCTCCATGTTAGTCTCTGATTTAGCAAGTAAATCAGATAAACAAGAGGATGAGAGAGCCATGGCAAAAGTGATAGAAGATACCCTCAAGTCTAACCTTTAGTAGAAAAAGATGGAAAAATCTATAATCCAGCATGAAGATGGGGGCATTAAGCATGGTCCAGCGAAAGAAACTAGGTTAATAAGGAAATACTCGGCACTTCCAACTGCTGAAATTAGGGAACACTTAAACAAGCAATGAAAGAGCATGTCTCAGATTGGCTTGTGAGGCTGTGGGACATGGGAGCAGATGGGATCCATCAGACTTCTGTGGAGGCAGGAAAACTGAATAATGCAACTGCCCATTCCTCTTTAAGGCAAAGGCTGCATAACCCAAGACAGTATGAGAGAAGTCAGTCCCTGTTGGACTGGCTTATCAAAGCCATTAGGAACACCTGGTTATCTCCATCTGAAGTCCCCATAAATGTCCAGGAATGGAAAATCATAAAAAAGCAGCAGATGCTATTGAGGGACTAGGAATAAAAGAAGCTGTGTTTGAACCCCAGCTCACTGGTCCAAAGAGAACTATGTTCACAGAGGAGTTAAGAAAAGATTGACCCAGCAGGGGCCTCAAGGTTCGTATGAAACTTTAGTGGCTTTGCTAAGCCCTTTGTGAGGCAAAAACATTGGAAAGGCTTTGCCAAGTCTCAGTGACTTAGACTAGCATCTAGAGAGTGCCCATAGAGTAAAAGAGCAGGTACAGTTAATAGGAAAACAGTAAAGCAAAGGAAGAGGTCTGCCTGGATTACTCAAAGACAAATGTGGCAGGAATTATGCCAAGCTGGAGTTCCTAAAGAAAAAAAAATTGATAGAAATACAAATTGTATGTTAATGAGTTTCTGGGGGCTTTCAAGTCTGAGGAGAAGTTCACTAAAGACATCCCTGAAATAATAACAAGGTTGAAGATGATCAAGCTTGTCCTAAGGGTGGGTTATTATCACCCCAGACTGAGAAGGGCATATGTCCCTCCAGGAAGAGATTATGCTAGGGGTGGAAATGGTTTGCCCGGACAGGAACTCCCCTAACAGCCAGGTATGGTGAATGGGAGACAGTAGCTACAGTGCAAACCCGGGGCCTGCCTGTATGACCCACAGAGACAGAAGGCGCAGCAGAGGAGACAAGCCCATTTTCTGCATT
The DNA here is from genome assembly GCA_902168425.1 of Peromyscus attwateri. NCBI lineage: Eukaryota > Metazoa > Chordata > Mammalia > Rodentia > Cricetidae > Peromyscus > Peromyscus attwateri. The sequence goes on along the minus strand of CABHPP010115005.1, from coordinate 15,806 downwards.
GACCCTGGGCAGATTAAGTCAAGTCTACTGGGTGTATCAAGTGTGGGGAAATGTTGTAGGGAGGCTCCATGAAAGAGCTGTAAGATATGGAAACACAATGGCTCAGAGAGAGAATGACTGAGAATTATAGGGAGCTAATTAAGTTAGCGTCTCCTACCCATGCTTTGTACCCAACCTTGGTCTGCAGAGGACACAACTGTTATAAATGGATGGAACCTTTCCATGCTGTATTAGACCTTGTTTATGTTCAACTTCAGTATCTTCTTAGTTGTGAATTTCTGGGATCACCTGACACTTCACCAAGGTTATTTTTGTAACCCCATATCCGTTATGAGACAGTAGTTGAGGATGTTGCCTTGCTCCGCCCATCCTCTGGAAAAGGTTTTGTTATATAGACGACACAATGATGACGACCTCTGAGTGTTTTGCAGATGTGGAAAGCCACTGGAGACACAACCAGGCACAAGGGGACTTCCATACACCTTACAACCCTACTGGGGTTGGGTTAATTGAAAAGGAAAAAATATCCAAAAGGTACCCCACCTGGGTGGAAATGGACACTCACAGAAGCCATAAGGTCACTGAATGAAAACCTATTGCCAGGGGTGAACTATGTTCCTGTGAGTTACTGGCCAGGGAAGCCTGAGGTCCCACAAAGGCAGAATATGCCTGCTTGTCCAACAGTGGCTTGTTTATTGGGGGTAAGACCAACAGCTTTCTGACTGGATTTAAGGCCTGCTCCACAAGTGGGAGTTGGTGCTATAAGCCAGGACAAAAAGCCTATGGCTGGTAAGGTCATAGGTTTCCATGGGGAAGCAACTTGTATTGTTTTACTAGATGGATGTGATGGGTCTGTCAAGCTGCCATCTAAGCATGTGTGTTTATGCTCCGAGATGACCACTGTTGTCAACCTCAACCTCATAATCACTAGAGATGCTTGGGAGAACACGTGCCTGGAGAATTTGGGGCACAGTGATACTGTAGCACAGTGGCCAAACCAAATTCTTCATCACAGGTGGACAACCATGGCTACCCCCTCTGAGGCTCAGGGATCACTATGGAAGAGGGGGCAAAAGAAAGTAAGAACAGGAGGAAGGGGTGAAGTGTTACGCAACAGTTTCCTCTAAGATTGAAACATTCTATCCTGCAGGGATGGTTTGTAAGCAGGAAAGTAAACAATTCAAAAGATCACAAGGAAGTCCCTGAAACTGAGCAGATTTCTACCCCAGCCAGAATGAAAACGAAAAGCTGAGGTACCTCTCAGACTGAGCTAAAATACAAAGTCTAACAGCTAAACCAAGCTGTAAAGAGGACTCTTTTAAGACCAGACCAGCTGCTTGGAAGAAGCAGAAACCAGCTGAGCACTCTTTAAAAAGTTTTGACCAGAGTTAACAGGAAAGGACACTCTCCAACCAGCTGGGCTGCCTGCAGGCTATGTGGTATGCTGCAAGTTTTCCTGTTTTGTGAGCTGTCACCCATGCTGGGGTAGGCCTTGGTGATGCAGCTGTCTATCTGAGTCACTTCTGCTCCTGTAAATAACCCCTCACCCATATTCCTCTAAGTAACTCCAATAAAGCTCACTGGTTCACCATGTTGAACTTTGGTGGTATCCATACTTTGGTTTGCTGTGGGATCCCTATCTGGGTGTGGGTGTGTGCGTGTGCGTGTGCGTGTGTGTGTTATGTCAAAAGTTTCATCACACAATAAAATACAATGTCATTAGAAAATAACAGACACCCCAATTTATTTCTGAATTATTGCTACTTGCTACAGAACAAGTCTAGACTCCCCTTCTTTCAGTCAGATTTAAATCTCTGATGGCAACTGTCATTCCGAAGTGGTCCTCCTCAAAACCTAGAGGATGACCTGGAAGGAAGCGGTGGAGCTCTGGGAAGGAGCGGGTGGGCTCTTGAAAGCAGACTGCCCGAGTTAGATGTCACTGCGGCCATTCTCTGTTTGTCCTTGGCTAACTAACTTCTCCCCATCTTGATGTGTAGCATGAGGACTATGCCACCTATTCCATTCCAACCCGGAGTTGATCAAGACACTGTGTAAGTACAGACTACGGAGCCCTCAAGAAAATGTCAAGCTTCTAGGAAACGGTCAGCCAGTGTGGTCTACCCACCTATCCCAGGGCTCTCCCTAAATATGCCACAGCCAGTTCTAATCTTAAAACTGACCTATACACAGTGCAGCTCCAGTCTCCTCCCTCCTTCTCTCAGGCTCCTCTGCACAAGCACATTCAAGACGGAGTGGAACAAATCACACTGTGAGTTCAAATGGCAACACAGAAAACGTGGGGGCGGGGAGATGGTTCCCTAGAAGCAGCAGCTATCTGCTCAAAACCACCAGACTGCCTGGACCTCTTCATTGGTTAGTGTAATGACCGGAAAGTTCTAACTGTGCATGCGTTTAGGCTGCAGCCCCTCTTTGAACTCCTGGAATTCCAGCATGTACCTTCTAGCCCTGAAGAGGAGGTGAGAATGGGTGGAGGGGCATTAGAGATGTGCACGTGTTCCATCAGGGCTGCTTCCTGTGTGCTGTTCTCCAGCTTGAAGGAGCCTAGTGCACTTTACATCTTTCACTATCACTAGGGTATTTTTCCCTCTGCCCAATGTACTGTACGATCAACCTTCGTTCACAGAGGCTAAAAACCGAAGCTGGTACTGTCAGTCCCAACATTCCATTAACAGATCATGTTTCTGGGCTAACTGGGGGGTTTGGCCACTATCAACATTTCAGTAGGAAAACTTGGGAGCCAAACCATCAAATACAATGTTCTAAGAGGGGTGTGTGTGTGTGTGTGTGTGTGTGTGTGTGTGTGTTCTGACTGCAAAACTCTCAACTTAGAAAGTAGTTTTAGACGAGAACTGTCTATGTAGGAGGAAGATTGTTTTGTTTTGTGAGAAGCCTAGCTAGTCCAGGCTAGCTGGGAATTTCCTATATAGTCTAGGCTGGATTCAAATTGGATCCTCTTACATCAGCCTCACCAATGCTATGATTACACATGTATACAACCACACCCAATGATTTTGTTAATGTAAACATTATAATTTTACTAATGTAGATTAAACTATGATCTAAACAGTTATTAAGAAATCAGTTTGTTGGCTAGTATTTATTTACAATCAAACCAGTAGTTGCTAATTAAACTGTGTCCCTTCCAATTGTATCCATCCCCAAATACATTGAAATTATGGTCCTTGTCCGATGTGACAGTATTAAGAATCTGGACCTTTGGAAGGGATTTAAGTCATGATGGTGGAGCCCTCAGGAATGAGATTAGTGCCCTCAGAAATCAGACTCGCAGGGACCTCTAAGAGTTGGGCTCTATTCATCCTGATCCTGCGGACAGCAGTGCACAACCCGGAAGAAAGCCCTCACCAGAGCCAACAACACCAGCACCTAACCTGGACATCTACCCCTTGGAATTGAGAGAAATAAATGATAAGCCACTGCATCTCCTTTGTTAGAGCTGCCCAAGACAGCAATCACACACATCTTTTTACTCAGCGTTACATTTAGTTTCTCTCAGTATTTTTCACTGGATGTAAGATTTCACAACTAGTTATTCCGATTACAGTCACTTTTGTTAGCCAGTGTTCATCTCTGGTGAGCTAAGGAAGTGAATTGTTAGTCTACATGGCCCATCATTCCTTCCAGCTGGCTGTCATCTGAAGAAGTGGCAAGCATATTTTCTACATAGTTGTAAAATTTGCCTTTTTCAATAAATTTGATCACAAGATATTCACAGCATGTGTATCAAATCTGACAGCATCCAATTCTGGATGTTTCTGCCCATTTTTCTCACCACCTACCCAAAAGCCCTATATAGTATATAACGTGTACAGAAGTCAAAACTTTCAAAATAGTGTTGTGAATTGTACGAGGTTGGGATGCTCATAAAATGGAAAAAAGGAGAAAAGGATTATATTGTAGTAACAATTCTTTTTTTTATCAGAATGCTTCTTTTTATAGGAGGGGTAAATAAGATCTGGGTAAACCTCTACATTTTAGTAAGAGTTCTGAATCACCAAACATTTTCCCCCTAAAATGAACAGTAATGAATTTTACTGGAAAGGCATGTGACCAGAGACTGAGCACCGGGGATGGTGATAGGAGCTACATGCCATGGCCTGGTGGCCTCTTGTCTGGGCTGCCAGCATGCTTGTTGATGGTGGGGGTTCTTTCTGTGTGAGGGTACAATCCCCGAAAGTGCTTCTTTCTGTACCTGCTGCCAAAGGAAGTCCTGCCTAACCTGTGGTGACAGCAGAGAAGATGAGAAGGGTGGACTAAGGAGGAACATGCCAACCTGTTACCAGCCCTGTACTTGGTCTCTGAGATGCTTCAGGATCTCCCCTCCTTGCTTTATGCTCCCCCAAAGACCCTCAGCTCTTGGATCTCCTCCCCCCCCCTCTCTCTCTCTCTTTCTCTCTCTCTCTCTCTCATACACACACACACACACACACACACACACACACATA
>CABHPP010115003.1:21788-45907 GCA_902168425.1 Peromyscus attwateri | reverse complement strand
AGAGAACTGTCTTCTGTTAGGTCACACAGTTGAAATCTGTGTGGTCAAAGTTTTAGCCAGGTTTGATTATGTGATATTGAGTGGATGAGCTTGAGCTACCTTTCCTTTATTGCTTAATGTGTATGACAGGGAGCGAGTTCCCGAACGATGAATGTGTAGTTAATGAAATGATAGATTGGTGGTTAACAGTTTGCACATGAGCTGGACTGCAAATGGTTTAAATGGTTTTAAATGGAAGGAAGTATTTTGTTAACATGGAATTTTAAGCAGGCGTTCTGATAAGCCAGTTTCAACCAAGCCCTTGGGGTTGTTTAATTTTGGCCACATGACGAAGGTAGAGTAATGGGAGTGCCAGATGAAGGATTTGAATGTTACGTTTTTAAGGCCGCAGGGCCACACTCTTAACCAGCTACACCTGCTGTGTGAGCAAGGAAACCGAAACTCATGCACTGGGACAGTTCCCTTAAGTGCTTTTCTCTCCTGCCCGTGCTGTGCCTTTCTTTACCTTAATAGTATTTGGACCCTGGTCAGGTGAGTTTGGAGATCATCATTTTCTTTAACTTGGAGATAAGGCTTTAAAACTGTTTAGGTTCCAACAAGTCAACAAATCATTTTAATCCGTTTGCTTATTGTAAGAAGTTGGTTCGTATTGTGTGGGGTTTTTTTTGTTTGTTTGTTTGTTTTTTTTTAAGACAGGGCTCTCTGTGTATCTTTGGAGCCTTTCCTAGAACTCACTCTGTAGCCCAGGCTGGCCTCCAACTCACAGAGATCCCCCTGCCCCTGCCTCCTGAGTGCAGGGATTAAAGGCGTGCGCCACCACCGCCCAGCATGTTGGTTCGTATTGTAACATAGCTTTCCTCAACAACACTGTCATTTTGCAGCTGGCTGTAGAGTTTCACAGTGGGCATTCTTGGTCATGCTAAACCCATAGGCACTGAACAGCCCCAGCTAGAAATGTTGCAGCCTATCATTAGGCAGTGGTGCAGTCTGACTGACTGGTGCTTTAAAAACTGGAGAGAGTGTGCCATTTTCATTTTGTTTAATGAGAAGCAGCTCCTCTGTCTGCACAGCTGTACTATTTGAAACATCTCTTTGGAACACAAGTGCTGTGCTTGCTCACTGTTAGTGAGTCAGGCTGCACATGCTTAGCTCTGTGCTGGGACCCAGGCTGGCCTCGAACTCACAGAGATCCGCCTGGCTCTGCCTCCCCAGTGCTGGGATTAAAGGCATGCGCCACCATTGCCACCTGGCTTGTAGGTTCTTTTATTTATGTAAAATACGCTTACACAATTTACCTTAGAACCTTACCACTGCCTGCTGGGGAATGCACATCCTTTGTGTTTTCCATCACCAACTTCTACATAGAATTTTGACCTAGACTTTGGTCCCACCTAAGTTACTCTCTAAGCCATCCTTTTTACGTTCAGATCTGCTGCTTTGCTCTGTGTGCAGACACTGGAGTTGTCATCACCAGAGAAAATGGACTGCTCACTCGGCTTGGAGCAGAGTGCTTAGTTTCAGTGTTGTGGTCAATGGCCCTGTGGTCAGTCAAGGTTAAGTGATGCTATGCTTTGGTTTAAATTGCTGCAGTCATTGAAATTTAAAACTTGATGTACCAATGTCTGAATGTTTGTTGTGTGAATGACTTGTGACTTTAAACATGGAAACAGAAAAAAAAAAAAATCAAAGGAATTTGGAATTATGTGGTGGAGGTCCTGTTATCAGAAGGAAAATAGATTTCTTCTGGAGTTAGTGACACAGGGGCCTGGTAACCCTGTGAATGAAGATAGAGCAGAGCTGAAATTTGTTCTTTTCCTTTCTGTTTAAAATCATGCCGTCTCCGTTTATTTCTCTTTCAGCAGCACACTTTGTCTATGTCCCTCCTGCATCTTTTCTTTCTCATGGCGTAAACGTAACTTCTGGATGGGTATGCTGGTCCACACCTGTAATCCCGGCATTTGGGAGGCTGAGGCAGGAACATCTCTAGGTTGAAGCCAGATGTGCTAACAAAGCCAGACCTTGTCTGGAAACAAGACCTTGTCTCAGGCAGTTTCTCCCTTGGTTTAGCCCCATTCCTTCAGTTCCCCCCCAGCCTCTCTCCTTTCAGTAGCTTTACCACCTTACGCTTACTTTGTCTGACTGCCGTGGAGTCCTGCCTTCAGAAGACGGCTGCGAGGAGGGTTGAATACAACCTGTCTCAGTCCGTCTGTCCCTCCCCCCTTGTCATAATTATTAGCTAGCGCGAATCTTTGTGTTCTTCAAGTGTTTTTTTTTTTTTTTTTTGATCTCATCTTTCAAGATCTGAATAATCCTAAAATCATTTCTTTCTAAACTTCTCTTTCCTTTTTCTGATTATTTTTAGGCCCAGCTGTGGTCCCTCACCAATATTATGGAGTCACTCCATGGGGTGTCTACCCTGCCAGTCTTTTTCAGCAGCAAGCTGCGGCAGCTGCAGCAGCAACAAATTCTACTCAGCAGAGTGCTCCGCAGGCCCAGCAAGGACAGCAGCAGGTAAAGGCAACACCAGCCACTCCTGTGAGGGCAGCTCATGATACGTGCTAATCACAGGCCATGTCCCTCTTCATCATAGGCTGATGAGAGCCTGTGTGTGCTTATGTGTGCATTTGTGCAAACCACTCATAGATGATGTTGATCCTGTTTGTAAAACTAGGTGCCTGTGTATGTTTGTGGTGTGTGCGCAACTCACAAATGACGGCACTCTTCATCATAAGATGCTGAGTGCCTTTGTGTGCACACCCACATATTTGTGCCAGTGCTCATTTAGCTGTTCATATTATTGTTGTTGGGGGTTATGTGGGCCAGAGGTTATCCTCTGGTGTAAGGAGCCATCCATCTATTTTTGTTGAGACAAGCATCTCTCATCCAGACCTGGCACTCACCAATTAAGTTGGACTGTCTAGCCATTGAGCCCAGGGATCTTCCTGTCTCTCGCTCTTTGTCATTGGCACTCTGTGCTAGGGATCAAGTTCTGGTTCACATGCTCAGGCAACAAACACTTTAGTGACTGTTCTTTCAAAAATGCCTTTCTCTCTCTTTCCTTTCTTTGAAGGGGGGGGGGTGAGATAAGAGTTCCACTATACAGCCCTGGTTGTCCTGGAACTCATGGTGTAGACCACACACTGTCAGAATGTCAGTTGTGCTTTTAAATTTAACTAAGGAAATACTAGTTTTGTTTGCTCTTTTGGTGCCTCTCCCCCCCCCCCCCCCCCCGTCAGAATCTCTCTATGAAGCCCAAGATGTCCCTGAACTCATTATGTAGCCCAGGCTGGCTTTGAACATGCAACGATTACCTACTCAGTCTTCTGAGTGCTGGGATTTTAGGTATATGATACTACACTCAGCTTGATTCAAATTTCCTGTAAAAGAGTTGCTTAGAGAGGTATACATACAGTTAGTTATCTAGCCAGCAGGTACACAGTGGCTCTTTAGGCTAAAAATACCACTTTCATTTCTCCATTCTGCAGCTGCCTGCTGAATACCACTTACAGAGCATTGTAGGGTTTTGCCTTGCCAGCCAAAGTAAAGTGTTTTTAAGACTGAACTTTGAAACACTATTAGATGAGATCTTAAGCCTGTCATACATGTGTTAACGTAAATGTGTGAGTGTTTTGCCTGATTGTATGTATATATGTGTGACTGGTACCAATGGAGGTCAGAAAAGTGCATCGGATCCCCTGAACTGGAGTTGGAACGTGGTGGTGTGAGCTACCATGTGATGCTAGGAACAGAACTTGGGTCTTCTGTAAGAGCAACAAGTGCACCTCATTGCTGAGCCGTCTCTTGGCCCTTCTTTTTAATTTTTCATGAATGGCCATAAGTCTGTGACTACACATCTGACTTTAGTAAGTTGTGAGGTGTATTAGTGGCTTTTCTCTTGCTGTGATAAAACACCATGTCCAAGGAAGTTCATAGAAGGAAGAGTTTACTAGGGCTTATGGTTCTAGAGGTTTAGAGTTTATGATGGTAGAGGGAAGGCATGATGGTAGCAACCTATCAAACCACAAGCTCACCGCAGTTAGCATACTCCCTCCCACAAGGCCACACCTCCTAATTTTCTGAAACAGTTTTATCCCATGGAGACAAAGTAGCTAAACATGAACCTGTGGGGACCATTCTTATTCAGTGCTCCATACATGATGAAAAAGAAAAGATCATGGTAAGAATTTGTCTTTTGGTTTGGGAGTTTTCCCGGTTGGTATTAGGTCAGGATTTTCGTAGCATTTGTGAAGCCCTGGGTTTCGTCCCCAGGATTATGTATAACTAGTGGAGGACAGATGATGAAAAGTTCAGAATCACTCTTTGCTACATATTGAGTTTAAGAATCTCTGGGGACAAAAGGTGATGTGTATATGTACAGCTAAGTCCCTCACATCTGTGGGTAGACCTGTCTAGCAGCTCCTTCCTATTCCTTTCTGTTCTTTCTTCACTCACTGTCAGGACTCTGACAGTGTGTTGTCTCCCTCCCTCCCTTAGGTTTACTCATTTTTGTTTTATGTGTGTGAGTGTTTTGCCTGCGTGTGCGTGTGCATGTGTATCTGGGAGACCAGAAGAGGGAATTGGCTCTATTAGAACTGGAGTTACAGGCCTTTGTGAACTGCCTGCCATGTGGGTGCTGGGAATTGAACCTGGGTCCTCTGCAAGAGTTCTTAATGTTAAGCTAAGCTGTCTTTCCAGCCCCATTATTATCTTCTTTATTGACTAGAATACACAAACTTTGCCTGTTTATATAGTTCTGTTTTTATTGTGTGATCCATTGTAAGAGTTAACTATTTAATTAAAGAGGCAATCTCTCTTTGCTGTGTTCTACTGTTTCCCACCCCCTTTTCCCCTCTCTCCTTCCCTTCTTTCCTCCTCCCTTTTTGGTTTTTTTTGAGATAAGAGTTTCTCTGTGTAGCTCTGGCTGTCTCTGTGTAGCTCTGGCTGTCCTCAAACTCAGAGATCTATCTGCCTCTGCCTTTTGAGTGCTGGAATTTAAGTCTGCCTGGCAAACTCTACTGTTTGTAAAGGATGTGTTTACAACTAAGGATACTAAATTGAAGTTTTAATATATAATGGGATGAATTGAATTTTTATCTTAACAGCCATGCCATGTGATAAAACCATTATAAGAAACTTTTTATTGTTGGGTGGTTCCAGGACAACCAGGGCTGTACAGAGAAACCCCCGCCCCCCCAAATGAATAAAGAAATTAGTAATAAGAAAGAAATGTTTTATTATTGTTAACATTTAAAAAGCTGACTCTACCAGGGCATATAGCGTGTCCTCAATAAACTTCTTGTGAGATGGCATTTCTGCCTCTTATTCCTAGGTTCTTCGTGGAGGGGCTAGCCAGCGTCCTTTGACCCCAAATCAGAACCAGCAGGGACAACAAACAGATCCCCTTGTAGCAGCTGCAGCAGTGAATTCTGCTCTTGCCTTTGGACAAGGTCTGGCTGCAGGTATGCCAGGTAAGGTTGTGCTGATGTTCCTAATACTTGGCTGGGTCAAAAAAGTGTACATTCAAGGAGAATGGCCAGTGCTTTTGGCTTGTCCCAGCCTTTTAGGATTGGCGACTGGCAGGGATGATACATACTTGCCCTCACTTAGACCAGAGGTCGTTGATGAGAGCTTTGTTCTGAGCCAGTCATTGGTCATCCTTACATGTGAGAGATCTGTGAGTGTCCCCACAGATTAGAATGGGAGCTTTATTTTGTTGGCAGCCTTTTTCTCTTCAGGATGAAGCATGGGCATCCTGTTTGAGGGATATTCTTTGGTTTTGGTCTAAATGCTTGTGTATTCAAACATGTAACCCTATAGGGACCATTCTTTTCCAAACTACCACAACAGCTTAGAGTTACTATAGATTTTAGCAACTGGAATATGGAGATTTTATTCTGACACAATGTGCCTCAGTACTCAGGCACCTGAGTAAGGTTACCCCTGTTGTTAAGCAGAGAGCCTGTGATTTCAAACACTGTCCCACCAATACCCAGTACTGATGAGATAGTCTGATAACCTAGACAGCTATGGCTAATGGATAGGTAACATTTACAGGAAAGTAGAACTGGAGTGCTGTGAGATTTCATCATGTCACTTAGAATGGCCATGTGGTTTAATGCTTACAAATGTGTGGTTCAGGAATTTGCATCTAATACTTTGCACAGTGGTTAACACTGGCAGCGGAGACTGATATTGTCTGTATTTGTGTGCTGTTCACTATACCCAGGTTATCCAGTCTTGGCACCTGCTGCTTACTATGACCAAACTGGTGCCCTTGTGGTAAATGCAGGGGCGAGAAATGGCCTTGGAGCACCAGTTCGGCTTGTGGCTCCGGCTCCAGTCATCATTAGCTCTTCAGCTGCACAAGCAGGTGAGCTTTATTTTGGAGGAAACTAATGGGTGGGGTGGTTGACAGCAATAGTCTTCAGATAGGGTATAATGTGCTTTAATTGGAAAATCTCAATATAGGTTTTCTTACCCTGTAATATTTCAAAGAGAATCAGAAACTGGAAAGCAGTCTGGTGGATTCAGATTCTGTTGGTGGTTCTGTGGCACCTGGATAGAGTCGGGATCATGCACAGGGAATGGCACTTGAGGCAGTATTCCAAAGACTAACAGCACCTTGTTTCTCAGAGGTTCTTTGAGCGGGCTTATTTTGGCATAGTGATGAGTAGAAGACATGGGGAACCTTGAGAGAACTGGCAGAATAATGAATTGATTGACAGCATGGTGAAGTTTTCTTTAAGCTTTTTGCATGAGTTTTTTAAAAATGAGAGTAAGCTGGGGGGATGGTAGCACATACTTCTGATCCCAGTTCTCGAGAGGCAGAGGCAGATAGATCTAAGTTCAAATTCCATTCCAGTCAGGGTTATATAGTACAACTCTGTCCCTAAATACATAGGTACATACAGGGACTGTCATGTAAAGAGCAGTATGTTAAAAAGAAGTTGAAGTGTATGGATAAAATAGTTTCAGGGGAAAAAAATCTCCATGGGCATGTATAGAATTTGAGATTTTAGGAAGTAGTTGTATTTAATGCGTCTGTATAATGCTTGAGCCACTTTTAAACTGGAGACATGTAGATTCGCTTCTAGCAAAGAGAGCTTGCCCTGTGCAATTTTCACTTCAAGTCAATAATAGAAATAAGACAGAAGCTTCTGATGAAGGGATCAGAGATAGATTTGTACAGTTCTTTACAAGGTCGGTGTTAGCCTTAAAAAGATAAAGTAGTATTAAAAGTTTTCTTTCTTTTTTTAAATGGATATAGTACAGTCTGCGTGTGTGGCTAGTGCCTTAGCCTAATGGTTTGCTTTCTTCTGCACAGCTGTTGCAGCGGCTGCAGCTTCAGCAAATGGGGCAGCTGGTGGTCTTGCTGGAACTACAAATGGACCATTTCGACCCTTAGGCACCCAGCAGCCCCAGCCCCAGCCCCAGCAGCCCAGTAACAACTTGGCTTCCAGCTCCTTCTATGGCAACAACTCTCTGAGCAGCAACTCCCAGAGCAGCTCCCTCTTCTCTCAGGGCTCTGCCCAGCCTGCCAACACGTCCTTGGGATTCGGAAGCAGCAGCTCTCTTGGTGCCACCCTGGGATCGGCCCTTGGAGGGTTTGGAACAGCAGGTAGAAGTTAGACTGAGAAGCTGTTAAAATGAATTTGAACAAGTTTTATCATCTTTCTGGAACCCTGACAGTGCATGGTACCCTGCACAGATACCACAGGCAGTCTGGATCAAGTCCCTGAGAGTCTAGCCAGCCCACTTAACCTTTGAGATGTTGGACTACAGAAATCATTAGGCAGCCAGAGCCACTTTAGGTCCATGCTCATGTTGCTACATCTGCTCACTTTGTCAGTTTGCTTCAGGCATTGAAAACTAGAGAGGTTCTTCCAGGCATTAGGAAGCATGTGGAGGCAACTAGGGCGGTGTGGATGTTAAGCTGAGGAGAAAGAATCACGGAAGGTCACAGGGCTGGGTGCTTCACATTCATCATTGTGCCCGGGGCTTGGTTTGACTACCTTAAACAGTTGGGAGTTTTATCTATAGTGTTTTGAACAGTGTTAAGGGAGATGCTGTGGAACACTGGGAGGAAGGATGCTAGACCAAAACTTTGTCTCGATGGGAGAAGCGTGCAAGCATGTAGTCTGATGGACAGTGGGATACTTGGAGTGGTTATCAGCAGTGTGATTTCAGAACAGAAGGGCATGTTTGAGAGAAGGTGTACTAACTGGAGCTGTAGTCTAGCAGTAGCTCCTGATGGAGCCCACCAAGAAGACAGGCCTGCATAGGAGAGTCTTGTGTAGTGGGGCAGTGCCCTGCTGACACATCTTTTTTCTGTATTCCATTTTTCTGCCAGAACCTTTTGGCTGATGAAAGGCATTCTTTCTAGTTCATTTCCTTTCACTTTTCCCATAGCTCATGTGGCCGTCAAAGCTTTTTAACCTGCCCCCATCCCATAATATCTGTGACACTAAAGGAAGGTAAATTTGGCATATTTGTGTGATGGCTTGAATAATAAATAGCTCTGTTAACCCAAGCCATGTCCTCTTTATTACTTATTACTCTAGAACTGCTACATTAACAGTTAGGCTGTCTCTGACACATTTGCGGTGGTAAGGAGTCTGGATCAAAGTGTTAGGAACAGGCCCCTGGGCTTGTTCTTCAAAGAACAGGCCTGTTCTTATCTGCATTGTTTTAATTCCATTTTAGTTGCAAACTCCAACACTGGCAGTGGCTCCCGCCGTGACTCCCTGACTGGCAGCAGTGACCTTTATAAGAGGACATCGAGCAGCTTGACCCCCATTGGACACAGTTTTTATAACGGCCTTAGCTTTTCCTCCTCTCCTGGACCCGTGGGCATGCCTCTCCCTAGTCAGGGACCAGGACATTCACAGACACCACCTCCTTCCCTCTCTTCACATGGATCCTCTTCAAGCTTAAACCTGGGTAAGAACCATTATGTAACACCACCTCGAATGCTAGAAATCTCTTGCCACCAATGACATTACAAGTACTTTGCATAAGCAAAGGATACAAATACCTTGTGGTCCCTTTATCCTAGAAGTGTCCTGGTTTCTGTGCCTTTGGTAAATACCTCAAGTTGCTCAGTTTACCTGTAGCTTCACAGCAGTTGGGAATTGCTTAGCATCTGGATACACCCTGTGTATTCACTCTCGCTTCAGTGGGAACATTTTACTCTTGGGCAAACACAGTAAACCTCATCACAGTGAGGCAGAAGGACACAGAGAAGCATAGTCTAGCACCCGTAATGACACCACACCGAACACGTTGCTAACTTCCTTTGTAGAGTCTTCTCTTCCCTTTATATAAAAGTTAGTAGCTTGCTTTTTCACATAAAGCATTTCACTGATTTTTCTTTTTTTGCCAGATTCTTAAGTATTTATAAATGTGCTCCAAACCTATGGTCTATTAATAATTGGATTTATATACTTTCCCCTGTCATACACTTAGATTCTTTTATGTGTGGGATTTTTAGAAGAGACATTGGGTTCCCAACAGCAGGCTTTAAGAATAATAGGAAAATTATAGTAGCACTGGGCAGGGGTGCAGATTTCTTACCCAGAAACAAGGCATGTTCCCCCCCCCCCCCATTTCTCAGGTACGGATTTCGAGGTACTAATTTACTTTCCAGATGGGGAAAGTTGAATTAGAGAAGTGGAGATCACAATTTATGAGCAAATGGCGAGGTGAGGGTGCTATTATTTTGTGTTGGTGACTGACTTTAAATGAGAGTGACCTGGACAAATCAGGATACGCTTACTAGAAGATTCTGTCTTTGCCCAGCATGTTTAAATGTGGCTTCAGGGACTTGGCAGTGAGGACTGAATAAAAGTGATAGCATGATTTCATTTGGAGAAACATAAATACAAACCAAGAAAAGTTGGATGACGTCTACAATAAATAGTTATTATTGTCAAAGAATGGTGTCTTTAAGTTTGAAGGCACGTTTCACACAGTGTGTGTGGGTGTGTGTGGAGTATGTATCCAGATGTGTGTGTATTCTGAAGTGGAGAGAACTTAGAAGGACATTTCTTACTGGCTGTCCACAATGGACAGGTGAGTGGTTGGGGTATGTTGGACAGCAGTGTTTCTCAGCAACAGAAAGCCTGGCTGCAATGTAGGATCAGAAGGGGATAGGCTGAGAGAGGGAAGACTGAACATTCACTGTCTCCATTTACCTGCCTGACTTCTTGCGCCTCTGGGAGTCATAGGGCTAGGTTAGCAGTAGTACCTCATTCCGTGTGTGTGTGTGTGTGTGTGTAGGTGTGTAGGTGTGTAGGTGTGTAGGGGGCTTTCCAGACTTGCCTCGCTTGTCTCGTAGTTTTTTAAAATTCTAAATCACGGATTTTCAATGTATATCCTTGTTATGTGATGTGCCCAGTTTTTTTTTTTTTTAAGAGCACATTATAACTAAATTTATAAAGATTTGTTGAGTTGCTTGTGTGTTGCTGTTGCTTTGTTTTATCAATATTTTTGGATTTTAGATTTTTAAAAAAAAAAAGGTTGGGTGTTTCACTTGCATGCATGTTTATGCACCCTGTGTGTCCCTGGTGTCCAAAGAGGCCAGAACAGAAGGTCAGCTCTCCTGAAACTGGAGGTAGAAACAGTTGTGAGTCACTGTGTGATTGCTGGGAAGCCATCCTAGGTCCTCCAGAAAAGCAGCCCATGCTCTTGTCTGCTGAGTCATCTCTCCAACGTAGCTGTCTTCTAATTGAACTCGTTTTTGTTTTTGTTTTTTTAAAGGTGGCAGCCAGATGTATCCTGTGGTTTGTAGTTTTTCAGCTCCTGAACTTAGTGTAGTGGCTCTGGGTGTTCACACTGATCTGAGAATGCTGCAGGCGGGAGGCCTTTCCTCTCTGCAGCCTCTCTGCGATCACCGACTCAGTCGTCAGCATGCGGTAGACTGTTCCAGGAGAGCAGTTGAGTTGCCTAGTGATTATTTCTGTGTGCCTGAGAACCCTCAGCGGCTTTTCGGTTATTTCTGTTTGTTTTCAGTCCATTTCATGTAGACTGTTGAATAAATTGGATTGGCTGTAAGTTGTGTGGCTGTCAAGGTAAAGCTTTTATAGTATTTACATCCTCTCATACCCACCATTTGCAATTCATCCTGATCTTAACTGCAAATAACAACGATGAATTTAACTTGCAGTTTGTTTTTTCTCTGTTTTATATTGGTCTGTGATACATTATACGCCAATAGGGAGTTCCTTCTTCCTGAGCCATTTTCCGTTTTTGTGGATCCATCACCTTTTGTCCTGCCACTCCCATTTCATGGGCACTTGTGCCTGCTTTGGCTGTTACAAGAAATGCAGCTATGAATATTTTAATGGAAGATTTTCTAGATGTTCTGTTTTCCTAGGAGTAGACTGTGTGTTAGTTAGCTTTATGATCAGCCTTTCCTTTTTGTTGAGATAGAGTCTATGTAGCCCTGGCTGGTCTGGAACTCACAGATCTGCCTGCCTCTGCCTCTGCCTCTGGGTTGCTAAGTTGTATTCATCTTTCTTTTTTTGTATTCAACTGTTCATCTGTTGTATAGGTTGATGTGATGGTTTCACTTCTCACCAAAAGTATACGAGGATTCCAATGTCTCTACTTCCTCATTAACTTTTGTTTTTGGTCTGATTTGATAGAGCTGCTTTAGTGGACATGTGGTTTTATTTTACATTTGCTGCTGCCTTGTGATCCTAGAGCATTTTGGGAGGAGGTTGAGACAAAGTCTTAACTGTAACCTAAGCTCCCCTCAAACCTGGAATCCTCCTGCTTCAGCCTCCCAAGTGCTGATTTTATATGCCCTGGCTTTAGAGCATTGTTTTATGTGCTTATTAATTTTTAGTCATCTTTGAAATCTCTCCTCATATGTTTTTCTCATTTAAAACTTTGCTTACTTGATTTATAAGAAGTCTTTGTGTTCTCATCATTTGCTTCTCCAATTTAAAAAATGGTGTCTTTAAAACTTGTCAGTTTGAATTTTGGTAATGTTTACTTTATTGAACTTTTGGTAAACTAGGAAATATTTTCCTAACTCAAGGTCTTGAATACATTTTCCTATCTTTAAAAGTTCTATTCTTTTTTTTTTTTTTTTTTTTTTAGGTTCACTTTTCTAATTTAACTTTAAATTATGTGTAGGTGCGTGTGCTGTGAGTGCACAGGATGAAGCACAAATGGTGGGTGTGAGAGGTTGTAAATACTATAAAAGCATGTGCATGTGAGTGCATACCCTGGAGGTGGGGTTGTGAGCCACCTGATGTAAGTGCTGGGAACCAAGCGGTCCTTGGGGAGAGCAGCAAGTGCTTTATCCCCAAATTTAATTGTTTTAACTCCTAAATTGAATGTGGTCATTTTGAGTTAATGTTGTCATCTTGTGGGGTAAGGGTACATTCATCTTGCCTTATGGATGTATAAATAATACAAACAAAAAAAAAAAATTAAATTTTTTATTTCATGCTCATTCTTGTTTTGTCTGCATATGTGTCTTTATGAGGGAGTCAGATAAGATCCCCTGGAACAGACAGTTGTGACCTGCCTGCCATGTGGTTGCTGGGAATTGAGTTCGGATCCTCTGGAAGAGCAACCAGTACTCTTAACCACTGAGTCGTCTCCCTAGCCCATCCAGGACCTTTTTTTTCCATCAAAGTTTGTAGTTTTCAGTGTGTGGTTTAGATGCTACTCTGAGTGGAATTGTGTTCTGGTTTAGGATTGTTTTGTTTTCAAAATATAACTGAGGTTTGTATACGAGTTTTATTCAGAAAACTTACTGATTTGTTTATTCTAATGATTTTAGGTAAATTTCCAAGGCTTTCTATATAATAGGATAACAAGGAACATACATTTTGTCTGTATTGCTGGTCTTGGGGGATAGTGTTTGTTTATTTGCCCTGAGGTTGGATATTGTAATGGACCTTTTATGAGGTTGAAAAAGCTTCCCACAATTATGAGTTGAGTTTTGTTGTGAGTAGGTTTTGGTATTGCCAGGTGCTTTCTGTCTTTGTTGATCATGGTAGAACTCATTTTGTGAAGATTTTTGTTGAGTTGTACCTCTGTTTTCATGAAGTACAGGTATTTTCCTTTTGTGTAATATATTTGTGTGACAAGCTTGGTGTCAGGGTGGTATTGACCTTTTTTAAGTATCCCACTCTCCTTTAGTTTCTGGAAGTTGTATAGTACTGGCATTCTTTCTCCTTTAATTGTTTATAAAATTCACCAGTAAAGCTATCTTAGCTTATTTATAGTAAGATTTTCAGTTACTAATTTACTTTCTTTATGTCTGAACTCTTAAATGTGTGGCTTTATATTTTGTGTTTCTTTTGAGACAGGGTTTCTCTGTGTATCTCTGCCTCTCTTGAAACTCAGGGTAGACCAGGCTGGCCTCTAGAGATTCCCCCTGTCTCTGCCTCCTGAGTCTAAGCAAGGCTGATGATATAAACAAGCATTCATTCCACATAGTTGAGCTGTGGTCATGTAGCTCATTTGCAGTGTACATGTGGAAAGATGAAGCACATGCACCCACACTTTTGCTTAAAGGGTCTCTTTCATTCAAAGTGTTGGGGTTGTGTCTCCTTGGGCTCTTTCAGAAGTCTGATGTTAGTACTTTCTGCCCCGCTTACCCATGTGTCTGTGTTGTACTCATCATGCCCCTGTTCCCTGGTGTCTTTCTCCATGCTTACTGTTTTCTGCAGACCCCAGTTGTGCCTTCTAAAGCTCTTGAGAATCAGAGGTAGCTGAGAGAAGTTCTAGTCTTGTGTGATCTACAGTCCTCTAGCTTCTTGGGCTCTGGAGAGCTGCGCTTGTTCCCACCTCCACAATGGAAGCACAGTGCAGTCCTGCTGCACTCTGGGTGGGGTAGGAGAGTTCTAGGGGTTTGGTTTTATTGTTGAGACAGGGTCTTTCTATGTAGACCAGGCTGGCCTCTGCCTGAGCCTTCCTAGTGCTCCAGGGATTAAGGTGGGCACCACACTTGGAACCACCATTTAATTTTGTTAGCATATAGAAGTCTTTTCTGCCTAAATTTTGTCTAACTCAGGTTAAACTAGAAACAGGAACCTTTCCTTGGGCCCTTGTCATCTGTGAGACTCACTGACAGGGCATGTTTTAATGCAGTTTTCTTTTTAAATTTAGGCGCAGGCTGGCCTCCAACTCACAGAGATCTGCCTGGCTCTGCCTACCGAGTGCTGGGATTAAAGGCGTGCGCCACCACTGCCCGGCTGAGAGTCTTTTATTTTTTTAAATATTTAGGTGAACACAGCTGCCTCTTTTATGTATTGGAGGTGAGGATATAGTGGTTGAGTTTTTGCCTAGCATGAGTGCCCAAGCTTCAGTCCTCACCACAGATGGGAATGTATGGCGTGGGTGTGGGTGTGTCACCGGGTAGTGGTGGTGTGAGCCCATGATGACAGAACACAAAACCTCGAAACAGCTAGAGCACACTTTAAGTAGGGCATCTAAGACCTCAGTTGCTATGGAATGTTGCTTCAAGACACTGTCAAAGTGTATAGAAAATGGGAAAGTGGAGCCAGCTTTGAAGAGCCCTGTGCTAATTGTCCCTTTTAAAAGTGACTTTCAGACACAGACACCGTCTGGAGTGATTTGTGCACACAGATTCCTGCAGGTGGAATAACTGCCAGGACCTGGCCAGGTGTGGGTGTGGCTTTGCTTTTTTCGTTTTTGACATTCCTAATCTAAGAGCAGTTTGGGCAACAAATACTGAAAATCTGTTGTTTGCTAGATGTGTTTTCGGAAAAGGACCAGAGGACCTCAGGTGTTGTTTGTTTGTTTGTTTGTTTTGTTTTGAATCTTCAGTTTTAAGAAAAATTGAGGTAGTGCTTTAATGTATGGAGAAATACTACTTGGCCCATGCAGAATATATCTGCAAATTGCCTGATTACTTACCCGAGAAAGTTTTTCTCTTCAGAGATTTGTATATACTTTTTTCATTATTAAAAGAGCCAATATGTCAAAATTTGAACATAAATGTATAATTTAGAGGCATGTTAGCTATCATTCCCTCTAGCTTTTTGAATTATGTATTAGTATATTTTTGGCCACAGTAACAAAGTCTAGCTAGTGCTTCAACAGTACTGCATTTGAGAGGGAGGGCAGTATGGAGGATTATTGGTTGAATTATTTGCCTTATTGCTAAGGACCTGGCTTCCTTTCATCATATCTTCTTCCTTTGCCAGTGACCTGCTGACACAGTACCTGACATTACTTTGAATGTTGTGTGTGTTTGTGCTCTTCCTTCTTAGGTGATATGCTTAGTGTGACCACCACGTCTTCAGTACCTGCCTGCTGCCCCAACCACCTTGTGACCATTTCTTTGTCCTCCTCTCCCTAAACAGAGAAGAAAGAATGGTTTCTGACTGAAATGGAGAGCAGTCATTAGGCTTTTTTCCCCCCCAATAAATCCATTTGTGTTTAGAAGTACTGTGGGATGTGAGGAGAAGGGCAGCTTCTTGAAGAATGAGGAAAGTTGATGGAACTGAGCCTGAAAACAAGCCACATGCAAGCTCTAAGAGCTGTGACCTTAGGACTAAGGGCCTTGCTTTCCATTCTGGCTATTAGAACTTCTGTGCATTGCATTTTTGGATGACAGCTTTTTCTCTCAGGCTTTAGTTTCCTATTAGGTAAATGTCCCATTGAGAACCACGGGAAGCATCTATGGAAGAACAAAGTATAGACGGACACTCAGGGACTGTTTTCCACAGTGTAACTTTAGTAGTTGTTGTTATTAGTAGTATTGTTTTAGCTTTTATTGCTTTGACTGAGATCTAGACTTTTGAAGCCGGGTCCTGGAATTTGTGGAGAAATCAAAGTTAGGTCTCTTTCTCTAGCTACCATTAAATGCCATAGCAAGTACTGTTCAGAACGTATGGAGATGGCAGTGAGCAGTTCTAGTCAGTGGCATTGCTCATGGATTTGGAGTTGCTGTTCATCATGGTCTTTGTGGTTGATGTGGTGTTTCTCAATACTTAGCTCTTTTGGGTTGGTTTGTTTCTAATGTTTGGAGGAAAACAGCCTGGTGCTGGGATGCACCTCAGTGGTAGGGCTTTTGACTAACATGCAGAAGACCTGATGGCAGCCTTCAGAATGCTAGGGAAAAAAAAAAACCCTTCATATTCTTTGTCATGCAATAAAAGTTAAAACATATGAACCTAGCTGGGTTCAGTGGCACACACCTTTAATCCTAGCAATTGGGAGGCAGAGGCAGGTGGTTCCCTGAAACGGAGAATAGCTGGGGTTACACAGAGAAACTCTGTCTTCAAAAAACAAGCAAACCAACACAACAGAAACCATGTGAACCTTAAGAATGATTGAAAAGCAAGGATCCTGTTAACTTACTATGCTACTTTGTTGTGTGCACGTGTGCTGTCACGTGGAGCCCAGTGCTGTGACTATGCTTGCGTAGACTCTCCCACTGACCCCCACTCCAGCAGTGCTTTACTTTTTGTTAAGCCTTTTGGTCCTAGCTCTGTCTTACCTGTTTAGGGACTCAGTTTATACCCTGTTCACCAATCAGGGCAGTACTACGTGGCATGAAAGGTGTTTATGGCTGCACCGTATAGACTTTGTCCCATGGAAGTTGTTAACAGCTGTCTATTGATGAGGACTTTGAAAACCAGCCATCTGCTTTAGATGGGAGATTTCCAAATTATTCCTTCAAAGGAAGCTTTCCAGGAGTTTCCGGTATATAAATTCCTTCTCCTTATACTACTGTAAAGCAAGTGCTCTACCACTGAGCTATATTCCCACCCATTTGTGCTGTTCTTAAAGGACGGGCTTCAGCTGGGAGTGAAGGTTATTTAGGAATGGAGTGAGTCCCTGTAGTGCTCTGAGTGGATGGACAAGCTCCGAAGCCTCAGTGTGCTTTGTATTTTCTGAGTCCTTACTGCAGATGCTGTGCCCTATTTTATTTATTAAGGACATACACTGTATTGCTCCATTCTTTTTACTCAGTTTCATGTTCTCCTTTTTAGGTAGTGCTGGGGACTGACCCCAGCCCCTCAAACATACTAGCAAGTGCTCCCTCTTTGAGCTGCAACTCCAGCACTATAGCACCACTTTTGCGGTCAGTCTGCTGTCAGTGGTTAAAACAAAACAACCACCAAACAAACAAAAACCCAGATAAATACTTCTTTCTCAATCTTTGTGCAAATGTCTCCTTCCAGATTGGTGAGTGGGCCTTATGACAGTCACAGTAGTAGTAGAATTGTCTGATCGTAACACAGTGGCATGGAAGAAGTGAGGTGATGCAGGCTTGTGGAAGGGGGGCCGGGAGGGGGTGCTTTTTCCTTTTCAGTGAGGTTCCCCTAAGCATGGACTCAGGCTTTTCTGTTGTGTAACCAACAGGGGGACTCACAAATGGCAGTGGAAGATATATCTCTGCCGCTCCTGGTGCCGAAGCCAAGTACCGCAGTGCAAGCAGTGCCTCCAGCCTCTTCAGCCCCAGCAGCACCCTCTTCTCTTCCTCTCGTTTGCGATACGGCATGTCTGATGTTATGCCCTCTGGCAGGAGCAGACTTTTGGAAGATTTTCGAAATAACCGATACCCTAATTTACAACTACGGGAGATTGCTGGGCATATAATGGAATTTTCCCAAGACCAGCATGGGTCTAGGTAAGGACCTGGCTTTGGCCCCAGTATAACTGCAATCTGTTCTGTAAATTCCATGCCTTAGATAGGTACATGCCACATCATAAAAGCATAGTACCTTTTGTGATTCCCAGTATGTCTCCGCTGTGCCTCTAGTGTTTTATTTCAGAGGGATATGGGCATTGGGGTCATTAGATGATCAAATATCTGAAAAGAGCTTTTAGGGGTCTGGACTATATGGACTTTGAGCAAACTTTTTACATTTATTGAGCGAGTAGTCTGTGTTTCTGGTTCATAAGAATCTCTTAAAATATTGTTGTTTGCCATTGGGCATGGTGGTACATAGCTGTAATTCCAGTACCCAAGAGGCAGAGGTAGGAGGATTTCTACAAGTTCAGGCTATCTTGTTCTGCACTAAGACCTTGTTTTATATACACCACTACCAAAAGTTGCCCCCATCTCTACTTGAAGAAACAGTCTTCCCTGGAAGCCCTGTGTAGGTCCTACACTGGTCAGCACTGTTTAAGATCTGTTCTGGAGGAGACACTGTCACATGGCAGTGTGGATCCCAGGTCTTTGGAGCAGGACAGGCCTAGCACTTGCTCTCATCCCTGATGGAGAGGGGGAGAACTCTAGGAGCTCCCTAGAGGGACACACTGGGCTTAGGGACCGTGCCTTAAGGTGAGAGGATATCACTCACTCATCATCCTTCCCATATGTGTTATGGTTTTCTTCCTCTCCATGTTCAGGGAAACTCCTAATGGTCTCCCTGCTCTGTAGCTTCTGCCAGCCACTTCCCCTGAGGAGTGGAGGCCAGGTGCAGAGACAGCAGCGTTTTCTTATGCAGTCACTTGAATGAGTCAGGCGAGTAGCATAGCACTATTTCAGATGCTAAAGACTGCCTCTCTGTATAGATGTCGGGATAGACTAGAGTGAGGACCATGAGCCTTATGTTCCCAGTGAGGGACTGATTTCCAAAGATCAAAGTCAAGCAGAGCTGGTGTTTTTGTGCATATGTCATCCGGTAGTGCAGCACACTAGAACAGAAATATACTTTTGAAAGTTGGACTGTGGTAGAGGAATTCCCCCTTTCAGAAATCTTCCCTTGGAGAGCTTGAGAGTGATTTAAACAGCCAAGCAGTCCAGCAGCCCAGCAGCCTAGCATGATGATGCACCTCTTTCATCCCAGCATTCGGTAGGCAGAGGCAGGAGGATTTCTCTGATTTTTTTTTTTTTTAAAGGTCAGCCTGGTCTACATAGCAAGTTCTAGACCAGCCAAGGCTACATAGAGAGACCCTATCTAAATAAACAAATAACACCCACTGCATTTATTGGGCACATGGGCCGCATGTTGTAGAACTGATCTATCAAGTGACGCACACCTTTGCAAATCATCTCTGTGTGTGGTTTGATTGCCCCTTCACTCTGTTCTTCAGATTCATTCAGCTGAAACTAGAGCGTGCCACAGCAGCTGAGCGCCAGCTTGTCTTCAATGAAATCCTCCAGGCTGCGTACCAACTTATGGTGGATGTGTTTGGAAATTACGTCATTCAGAAGTTCTTTGAAGTATGTCTTTGTTCTTTCTGCTCTTTGACTTGAGAATCTCCAGAGCATTTATTTGATTTTTGTTGGCTTTTTGACGCACAGCTGCTCATTTCAGCCTTTAAAATGAAGTGATAGGGTCAGTGTTTCTCCAGTTCTTTATCAGTGTTAAATGCCCACACAGGTGTGCTCTGGAAGTATGGTTTAACAACTGTCTCCATGTGAGACCCAGCACAGTATGTAGACCAGACTGAGCTTGAACTCATAGAGATCCACCTGCCTGTGCGTCTGTCTTCCAAGTGCTGGGCTTAAAGGCACGCACCACCATGCTTGGCCTTTAAAAAAAGATTGTTTTAAAAAATCATGTTTATATACAGGGGAGGAGGGTGTCTGAGGAGGCCTGAGACATTGGATCCCCTGAAACAGGAGTCAGGCAGTTGTGAACCGCTTGATGGGTGCTGGGAATCAAACTCAGGTCCTCTGGAAGAGTGATACTTGCTCTACAGCCTCCAACACAGTGGCTCAGATGCTCACAGTGGGGAATTTTAGCAGAATTACAATAAGACATTGCGGGAGTGAAAAACAGTGAAAAATACGGAAGGACTTGGCTCTGTACACCAGCCTCAGCATTTTCATTGTGGCCTGGACTTGTGTGTGGGGGGCTTCCTTTGGCCTTGGCTCCTTCTTTTGCCCATTAACTTGAGTCATGGACTCAAGTCTCTTTGGAAGTATATTAGTGATGAATAGTGTCGACTCCCTTTGATAAGTGAAAATCTCAAAGACTCGGGTTTATTTTTACATTTTATTTTTATGTTGTTAATAATTACAATATTGTCATTCCTTACCATTGTCACCAGCTTCAAGCTGTTGGATGACTCAATACCTTGAGAGAAAGGATCAGGTGTGGGGACAGTGAAACTCTTGAGCTTATCTGCCTACAAACAAATCTACAAATTTCTTATGGTCTCTTATTTGTATGAAGGTTTAAGAGTGGCTTTCTCAGACTTTACCTGCCCACTTTCCTTGTGAACTTAGTTGCTCAGTTATCCAGCTGCACTCAGAAACCAATGGCTTGTGCCTGACTCTGGACTGTGTCTCCACTGCCGTTTTGTCACTGATAGCAAAAGTGCTGTAGCATATGCAGCTTGAGATGTCAGAGCAAATGTGAAATGTAGCCCTGTGATTTTGATGCAAGTCAAAGAACCTCCCTAGGCCCGTGGGTGGAACTTGTAGACGTGGACAGTCCATGATGGTTCTGTTCAGATGAGAACAAAAAGTCAAGGATGGAAAACGGCCCTCAGGAGAACAGTGTATAGTGTAACCTCTTGGGGTTCTTAGCTTCTCCTTTCAAAGGCTTCATGTTAATAGCAACAGTCCTTGAAAGACACTAATTCACAAGAATGGTGTGTGCACTTGGCAGAGTCACTTAGATGAAAGGGCTTGCCAACCATGACCTTGCTCTATACATGGGCTGCCCTGTACAGCACAAGTCATCCCTCGCTCCTAGGCATGTCGAGCCGTTTGAAGACGGTATGGAATAACATTTAGAAATTAATGTTAATACCTTAATTCCTTAGGGCATTAAATATTTTTTGCAAGGTGGCCAAGACATTGCTGAGCATTAAGAAGAAAGTTTCTCAGGTCAGAAGCTGAGAACTGTTGGCTTTAGGGAACAATAGCTCTTTAAAAGGTGTGGTTGACCCTAGACAATAGGGCAGCAAGAAGTCACAGTGCAGGTTGAGGAAAACTTTTGTTTCCCTGGGCTTTCTCCTTTATTTAAGTAGCGGTGTCTCTCACATGTGTCTAGTTTGGCAGCCATGAACAGAAGCTGGCTTTGGCTGAACGGATTCGAGGCCACGTCCTGTCACTGGCACTGCAGATGTATGGCTGCCGAGTTATCCAGAAAGCTTTGGAATTTATTCCCTCAGACCAGCAGGTAATTGTAAGTTTCCCTTTCACTTTTCTCTTGGTGTTTCTCTGTGGTGCGTGCAGTGAGCTGTGAAGAATGTTGGTATGCAGGTTCATTGCTAGTTTATGGGGGTGCTCATGACTTACCATCTGCAGAGCAAGCAGGGAGTGTAAGTTTCTAGTGGATCAGGTATTCTGTGTGAAACCATTTCCAGCCTTACCTTTTTGACCAGTGAGTAGCCTAAGTAGCTGCAGTTTTACAGAGAGGTTGTTAACATGTAAAATGCTGCTTAGCATTCTCTTCAGATGGCAGCAAATATTACAACAAACCTGAATTTTGATTCAGCCCATTTACCATTTCTTTCACTCTCCCTCTTGTTTACTGATCACATATTCAGGCTTGCTGTGTATCAAGGTTGGGCGGCATGGAGATGACTAAGGCCTGGTCCCTGCCGCTGGCCCACAGTGTGGTAGACAGGAGCAGTGGAAAACAGTGCTGCCCATGGAGGAGGCCCTCACTCCACCCATGCAGAATCAAGGCCAGGGAGAGTGAGACAGGAGAAAGGGAACAGAGGCCCAGAGAACTAGCTGCTGTGAGTGAGGGTTGATAGGAGAGCCACCTAAGAGGCTCACAGGTAGGGAAGGCACACCACAGCTGTTTGCGCCGGGTGGTGCCAAGGCCTCTGGCCCGCACCCCTCAGCCTTTGTGCTCTGAGCTCCCTCAGCCTTGTCAGTGGAGGGGTTGCTGTTGTCTGGCAGTGATGACCCACTTGCCCTCACTGAGGACAAAGTTCGATAATGAGAATCTTTGTTATGGACTCGTTCTGAGCCAGGCAGAATCCCACCAGCTCTGATTCAAACCCATTCCACCGTCAGCCAGTGGTGCATGTGGTGGCAGTTGAAGACTGTGGAGCTCAGGGCACTTGGGGCTGAGTCTCACAGCTGGGCACTGGCAAGAAGCTGTGAAGGTGGGTGAGGTTGGAGACAGATCTGTGCCAGATATGCAGCATTGATAAGAAAGCACTGACTAACTGAGGGTGAAGATACACAGTAGAATCCCAACACTTTGGGAGACAGATGCTGGAGGATTATTCCAAGTTTGAAACCAGTCATAGAAGGCTAGATAACAAGACCCTGCCCCCATCCTCTAAGAAAGGCGCTCTTTGTAATTACCTGCAGACCCGAGGCTTGTTTTTGTTGTCCTCTGTCATTCACTGAAGTATTAGGAATTTTAATGACCTCGGAGTTAACATGACTTTTTCTCATTTTTTTCCCCACATGGAGACTCCTTTCTCTTGGATCATGATGGCTACTTACTAAGGGAAAGCAGCCCTTCTGACCTTTTCTATATTTCTCTCCTAGTCCCCCTACCTCACTGGCAAGTTGTCTCTGCCAGCTTTTTACCTTTTCATGTCTTTTTCTAGGAGCTATTGCTCTTCTTTCCCTCTCCATCCTTCTTCCCAACTCTTCCTCTTCCACTTTTGTGGCAATACTAGGGGTTGAAACTGGGGCTTTTCGCAGGTCGAGTGAGTGCCCTGCCACTGGCCTTGAAAGTCTCCTGCCTACGGTGGCCTCCTGAGCAGCTGGAGTCATGGGCTTGTGCCACCAGGCAGAGAGCTCTTATATTTGTCCTTTCTCTGACCCAGTTTCTCTGTGGTGCCTTGCTCTGAGTTTGGACTAGTCTTCTGCTATGGACTATATACTTCATTTTAAAATCATATTTATTATTTTAGATGATATTTATCATTTTTATGAGTATGTCTCCCAGGTAAATGGCTCTTCTCTGGTTAGTAAATGTTCTTTTGTGACCATGAATGTCTTCTGTTGGGTGATACTTCAGTTAC
Organism: Peromyscus attwateri; assembly: GCA_902168425.1. Lineage (NCBI taxonomy): Eukaryota > Metazoa > Chordata > Mammalia > Rodentia > Cricetidae > Peromyscus > Peromyscus attwateri. Next base: position 23,011 of record CABHPP010115003.1, on the reverse strand, counting down.
TCTGGAGTCAGTACCACAGAGATCCACTGACTGTTCACAAATGGTGCCTAGTTAAAGTGGCTGTAGCATTCTGGCAGAAATATTGAGGATCACAGAGAAGTTAAAGCCCAGATGAATCAGTAGGAAAAATGGGGAGCAGATGCCTGCCCAGCCAGGTCTTTTTGAACAAGCTTTGAAATTTGTCTGCTCCATTGCTGCCTAATAGAGCTCTTTCTCACCTGGGTAAATTCTAGAACAACCCTGTTATTTTTATATATTTGTAATAGATGCTTACATCGTTACCAGAGTACAGGTGTGATGAATTATATGAGCTTTTTGATCCTGTGCACTTCATACAGGGTTTTTTTGTTTCTATTGGAAGATAACTATGATAGTTTTTTATTCTCAGGTCAGCCTTGACATTATTCTGTAGATAAGACTGGCCTTGAACTCTTGATCATCCTGCTTCCCTCTCCCTAGTGCTTGGATTATAGGGTATACTACTAAACCCTGTCATGTTTTAAAAATAGGTCTCACTAGGTAGCATATGTACGCTGACCTAGGCGTTACTGTGTGGCAACTCTAATCCTGCCTCACTTCCCGAGACCTGGAGTTACAGGTGTGTTCCATTACATCTGGCTGGTGTCACTGTTTTTAGAACCTTAACAAGTCTTTTCCAAGTTTTAGGTCCCACCTGCTTTCACTCGCTTGCTGTGTTGCTGCATGGCTATAATTGACTATTTTTCTTTGATTGTCATGGATCTGTGCAGAGCTTTGCTGCTTGGTAGGGAGTGGGGACTGTCTGGGTGTTTGCTAGTTTTGATTCTGGTGTTGCCCTTTTCCTTTGTCTCCAATAGAACGAGATGGTGCGGGAGCTAGATGGCCATGTCCTGAAGTGTGTGAAAGACCAGAATGGCAACCATGTGGTCCAGAAGTGCATTGAATGTGTACAACCCCAGTCTTTGCAGTTTATCATTGATGCATTCAAAGGGCAGGTAAGTGACTTGGTTTCATGGCATCAGCAAGCATCTTAGACTGCAATTATAAGTAGTAGTTTTCCGTGGTGTTAACCTGGCCATGTTACCAGGTCTCTTCCTTTCACTCTCTGGGAGTCTGTCATGGGGGTATGTAGCTGGCGGCAGACCTGCTAAGATGAATTTAATATTTGGAGGATTATTTTTCCATGGCTAGTTATTATATCTATCTATCTATCTATCTATCTATCTATCTATCTATCTATCTAT
>CABHPP010115003.1:564-11937 GCA_902168425.1 Peromyscus attwateri | reverse complement strand
TGTGTGTGTGTGTGTGTGTGTGTGTGTGTGTGTGTGTGTGTGTGTGTGTTTATCCAAAGCAAGGGTGCTCGAAGCTGGGGGCCTAGTGAGATAAGCTTTGTTGAGGACATTGTCATTACCACATCCGGAGGTGCAGCACTCTTGGATCCTTTGGATAGACAAGCTTGGGAAGGGATGTAGTTTGTTACCAGCCGTTGTCACTGAAGGTGCCAGGGCAGAGGTGTGCTGTTTCCTGGCCTATGTTCTGTGTGGGTTCATGGCAGTTTCTGGAGCCCTTGGCCCTTCCTTGCCCTGAGCTTACACTTGAGCAGACAAACTGCTGACCCTGTAGGCTTCAAGGTGGGCTACTGCCCATCTTCCCCTGGCATGGTGCTCCTTGAGGTTTGTGTGCAGTGTGAGTTTCCCTGTGTGGAAAGATTAATAGCTGAGCAGAAGGAAGTCAGCACTGCTAAGTATTTAGCATGGCCCCTGAGCTCTAAGTGAGGTTCCCCTCTCACCTGGATGTACAGGAACAGGTCCAGGGCAGGGAGCACAAGAGAGTGCTCACAGGAGTGACCAGAGCTCAGGTTGGAGGAGTAAGGGTGTGGGAGGTGACTGGTGCCAGAGATGTGTCACAAGTAGTTGGAAGAGTGAATCTGGGTTAAAGGACCTGTGCTGTCCCTTCCCCTAGTTTGTCTTTGAACTGCAGGGCCACCCTGTATCTTCCATTTTCCCCAGCTGCACTGGTATAGTGTCCATCTTCCTTCCTTTGTTTCTACCTGTCTTTCTCTATCATTTATTGGTATCTTAGGGTTTCTATTGCTGTGATAAAACACAATGACCGGGAAAGAAAGGGGTTATTTCATCTTTAAAAACTCTTGGTCTACTCTGTTATTGAAGGAATGCAGGGCAGGAACCTGGAGGCAGGAACTGATAAAGAGGCAATGGAGGACCGCTGCTTGCTGGCTTGGCTTGCTCAGCCTGATGGCTTATAGCATCCAGGACTACCTGCCCAGGGCTGGTCCCAATCACAGTGGGCTTGGTCCTCCCTCATCAGTCAACAAAATGCACCACAGTTTTGCTCAGAGGCCAATCAGGTGGGGGCATTTTCTCAATCAAGGTTCCCTCTTCTAAAATAACTCTAGCTTTATCAGATGGCATAAAAACTAGTCAGCACAGTCGACCCCTTGTCACTTTGACACACAATCACATTACTTGTAAAGCATAACCTTTCCTTTCTTGTTCATCCCCAGGATCTCATATTAATACTGACCTCACAATATAAAAATCTCGATTTTTAAAAGCCTTGCAGTCTGTACAAATACATTAAAAGTTTTATTTCTTTAAAATATTCAGAGTCTTTCAGCTGTGAGCTCCTATGAAATCAGAATAAGTTAAATACTTCCTTATTCCAAGAGGGAAGAACCAGGGCACGGTCACTCTAATGAAAGCAAAACCACAGGCCAGCAGTGTAAAGCTCAGCGTCAGACTTGGATTCCTCCAGAGGGCTTGGACAGCCATCCACAGCCCTACAGGCTGGCTCAACTCCATAGCTGCTCTTGTCCTGGGCACTCATTCCCATGGCACTGGCATCTCCAAAATGCTGGGGTCTCTGCATTGGGCTTTGCCTTCTCACCAGTAGCCTCTCCTGGGTACTCTTCAGGGATTCTGAATCTGCCACATTGGTGCCAAGCCTCAACTTGTCTCATGACTCCTTCAGTTTTAGGCCTTATACCACCACTCAGGCTGCACCTTCACCGCTGGCCCTCCTGTCCTCTCACGGTGACAAGCTTCACCTTTCTTCATGTCCCCTTCCTTCAAAACCAGTACCACCTGGAAGAGCCTTACACATTACCAAGGCTGGCTGCAGCTTCTGTGTGCTGACCCTGAGGAAATACTCTTGGAAGATTTGGCTTTACTGGTGCTGGTTGCCTTAATCATGCCCCAGCTAGCCAGTAGCAATGTACCAGCAAAGCAAAGGTCTCACTTTAATTGTTAATTAAAAATATCACTTGAATGATCCTGATAAAGTCTTTGCTTTTCTCTGAAGCTTCACAAACCAGGCCTTTATCACCTGTACTTCCTACAACATTCTCTTCCAAGCTCCCACAAAAGCCCACTGAGCTCTAAGCACACAGTGACTTTCCTAGCCCAAACTTTGAGTGGTACCACAATCCTCCTTAAAACATGGTCATGTCTGTCATAGCAGTACCCCTGATTTGGTGCCAATTTCTGTCTTTCTTAGGGTTCTATTGCTGTGATAAAACACTATAACCAAAGCAACATGAAGAGAAAGGATTTGTTTCATCTTGCAGTTTGTCCATCATTCAGGGAAGTTAGGGCAGGAACCTGGATGTGGGGGCTGGATTCAGAAGCTGTGGAAAAGTGCTGCTTGTTGGCTTGCTCCCAGTAACTTGCTCAGCCTGCTCATAGCACAAAGGCCCATCAGTGCACAGCGAGCTAGGCCCTCCCACATCAACCATCAAACAAGAAAATGTACCACAGATTTGCCCGTAGGCCACTCAGGTGGGGGTATTTTCTCAGGTGAGGTTCCCTCTTCCAAAATGACTCTGTAACATTTGTAAAGTTGACATAAAAACTAGCCAGCACAGTCGGTCACTGTTAACCGGAAGCCTTCCTGTGCCCTGGAGAGGCAGGGATCAGGTGGTGAGTTCAAGTGGATGGTTCCCCAAAGGATACCCTAACTGCCAGGACAGCCAGGTTTTCTGTATGCCTGTGGACAGGTGCTGTTCTACCCTGGGTGGGTTCCCTGTCCTGTGTCAATACTTAGCGTAAGAGCTCCTGTCTTTATCTCATGGCTTGCTAGCAATAAGAGGACAGATAGCTTTGTGGGGTGAAACATGTGCACCATACAGTCTGTATCTGGGAACGTACAGGAGATAGATGTCTCAGGCCTCTCTGGCCAGTGTAACACACATACACTGTTGTCCTCCAGATCCGGCCACACATCGCGACTCTTCGAAAGTATACCTATGGCAAGCACATCCTGGCCAAGCTGGAGAAGTACTACATGAAGAATGGCGTGGACTTGGGACCCATCTGTGGCCCCCCTAATGGCATCATCTGAGCAGTGCACCCATCCCTGTCCTGCTGACCTCACTGACCCTGGCAGATCCAACCAGCAACCAGAAATGCCCAGCGTAGAGTCAGAAGTGGGCAATGGTTGCTCTGGGATTACTCCCTCCTCCAAAAAGGAATCAGATCCACTCGTGGAAAGGCCTTTGTAAATTTCATTTTATTACATATAACATGTACTAATTATTTTTTTTAATTGACTAATTGCCCTGCTGTTTACTGGTGTATAGAAACTTGTACATAGGTAATCAGTGTACATGGGAGGCCACATGTTTTGTTCTATGTTGTATCTATATTCCACATGTGGACACTTTCAGGGTGGTTGGTTTAACAAAAAAAAAGTTTAAAAAAAAAAAGACAAAAAAGGTTTTTATCTCATTTGCCTTGTGGCAAGTTTTGCAAATAGCTCTTCCCCACCTCCTCATTTTATTAAAAAACAAAACTGAGAAATTTGAATTTTAGTTAAATGACCCTAAACTGGCATTTAACACTGTTTATAAAATATATATATATATATATATACATATATACATATATGAAATGGGAACGTTCAGAGTCGCTAAAGCATCAGCCTGTGACACGGAGTTCATGACTTTTTTGGAGATGACCTCACGCTGAGGAAAGTGGAGGCGGCAGATTCAGGCGGAGCAGGAGCCGCAGAGGCCCAAGGCCGGTGGGCGGGGCTGTGTGCTGCCTGTGGGGTTGCTTTCTGTGAACACTGAGAAGCAGGATCTGATTAGCTAGCATGAGAGAGAACCCAGCTCTGCTCCTGGTCTTGCTTCTATAGATACATAGTGTATACTTGTGTAGACTTTGCATATATACGGATTTGTAGTATTTTCCTGTTTTGATGTCTAATCTGTATCTATAATGTACCCTAGTAGTCGGACATACTTTTGATTGTACAATTGTACATTTGTATACCTGTAATGTAAATGTGGAGAAGTTTGAATCAACATGAACACGTTTTTTGGTAAGAAAAGAGAATCAGCCAGCCCCGTGCACTCGGTGTATATCCACCTTTTATGGTCGTAGCAGATAGTGTTGTATATTGTAAATTGTAATTTCAACCAGAAGTAAATTTTTTTTTCCTTTTGAAAGAATAAATGTTCTTTATACAGCCTAGTTAATGTTTAAAAAGAAAAAAATAGCTTGGTTTATTTGTCAGCTAGTCAAGATGGTAGTGAGAGCCTTTCTAAATGTTACTTCAGATGATTCAGTTCACACTAGTGTTCTTTTTTTTAATCCTAAAAAAGTAATGTTTCGCTTATTTTGTGATAGTCAAAAAGGACGTGCAGAAGTTTCGCCTGCCCCTTCCCCTGCTCAGCGCCTCCCCTTGTAAAGTGACTCACCCTCCGTTTTGTACAGATGAGCTGTATTTTGCATTTTGTCTACTTGTAAGTGAATGTAACATACTGTCAATCCTCGTTTGAATATAGACTGTAACACTACACGGTGTACATTTCCAGAGCCTTGTGTATATTTCCAATGAACTTTTTGCAAGCACACTTGTAACCATATGTGTATAATTAACAAACCTGTGTATGCTTATGCCTGGGCAACTATTTTTTGTAACTCTTGTGTAGATTGTCTCTAAACAATGTGTGATCTTTATTTTGAAAAAATACAGAACTTTGGAATCTGAATTTGCTGTTTGTACTGCTCTTACTCTCCACACCTGCCCAGGTGAGCCCTGCTCCAGCCTGGCCTCTCTGTAGCCCCTGGGGTGGACAGGAAGGGTGGAGGATTGAGCTGATGGCTCCTGAGCCTGACTGGACTTGAGGGGTGAGTTCAGTCTGCCTTGTGCCTGATTTCCCAGTGTTAGACACACACGTACATACGCGAGTTCACCTGTTCACCCCCAGAAGGAGATCCACGACAGACGAAAGTAATGACTGTACCAGAATCTGACTTGGTGAACCAGTGAATTTTTATTGGGGGGTTACTAACAAGAGTGTGGGTGAGGGGTTACTCACTAGAGTGGGGATGACTCAAAACTAGCTGCATCACCACAAAGCAAGCGCCCCTCCCCCCAAATGGTGTAGCCCTGGAGAGCTCTGCAGAGCACATAGGATGGGGGGGGGGTGCCTTCTAGAATCTTCAGTGTCTCCTTTTCTGGTTGTAACCTTTTGCTCATGAGCCTCCCCTCCCACCTGGAGGGACATTTCAATTAAGAGGAAACTGCCAAACAGGCCTAGTGTCTGGAATCCCAGCAGAGGGAGGCAGATCTCTGAATAGCCTGGTCTACAGAGTGAGTTCCAGGACAGCAGGGCTACACAGAGAAACCCTGTCTCGGAAAAACCAAGAGGGAGAGAAAGAAGGAAAGAGAAAACTGCCATCAGTACCCAGCTAGCTTGGACATTCCCTGGTACTGATCTGGAACCCTTTCTGCAAGCCTGTGTCCGTGGCTGGCTGGCCTGCTGACGCCAGCCTGCAGGATCCTCTGCATTTTGGGTCTTGAAAAGTTTGTCTTTTCTGAGACTGGATTGTGGCCAGCATCTAGCCTGCTCTGTTTACCCTCAAATTGAGAACCAAAGTAGTGCCTATCCTCAGGGTGTACACTCAGCTGTTCTTCAGGAGGCACCTTTGGCAAAAATTGCCAAAGGTGGTTTTAGCCAAGAAGGCCACTCCACCTCTGGAATTTCACCTGGTCTCTTCCTGCATGTCCGTGGCCAGCAAGCCCTCAGCCGGAAATTGAGGCCAGAAGAGGAGTGTTTCCAGTTGAAGGTTTGATTGTGCTCAGGTAGCTGGAGTTAGGTCACACCCCAGTTGTTTCCCAGAGCAGGTATGTGCTGAGAGTCTGTGAGCCCCTCCTGGGAGATGTGACCATTGCCGGGGCCTGGCTTGCAGGGCAGCTCAAGGCTCTTGTTGCCCCCCCCCCCCCCCCCCCCCCCGACCTCTTCCCACTTATATTTGTTCGGTTTGGGTTCTTCCTTTAGCATCTCAGTGGAAAGTGCATGTGTGGAAGGAAGCCTGCTGGAAATGGGATGGCCTCTAATATCAAACCGTGAGTGTTTGAGGAGTCTTTAGGGACGATGAAATGCAGTGTTTAATACTTGCATGCCCCTGAGACCGAATTCTCTGTAAAAGGGGAAACTGTCTGAATCCTGACTGATAAGCATGTTCAAAGGCAGTTGTGGAGGTGGGGGTGATGCAACTGAATAGTGCCCAGTGTGTCATGTTACAGGCAACATCTGCATTTCCCCTATTTCGAGTGAACAGAGATGATGCAGAGCCTCTCCTTTCCCTTCCCCCACCCACTTGGTGGCTATGCACAGAGCATGAACTATTTTATGAGCTTGAAAGCTCGTCATCTCCACCCTAAGAGGCTGAAACAGGAAGATAGAGTTTGAACTTAGACTAACGACAATAACAAGATGGTCTCAGAAACAAGAGAAGAAAAAAACAACAACAACAAACACAACTGAGCCAGTGCACATTTACAATCCCAGCACATGGCAGGTGGAGGCACGAGGCCCAGGAGTTCAAGGTCATCTTGGCTACATAGTGAGCGGAAGGCCAGTTATGGTTGGGGAAGCTTGGAGGGAATGTATGATCCACAGCACAGACACAGATCAGAGGACTTACAGCCTTGTTTGAGGCAGCTTTATTTTGCTGCTTTAATAACTGACGCTAACTGACCCATGAGCTTCAGGAGCTTCTCGTGTCTCTGATTATCCTCACGGCAGGTGTGCAGGGTTACTATTTCTGGCTTTCCATGGGCTCTGGGGATTTGAACTCATATCCTCACAGTTGGGTGGCAAGCTCTTTGTCCACTGAGCAATCTGCCCAGCCTGGGACCTGTCTTAAGCAAACAAAAACTGTCATTAAGTAAAGAAATCCATCCAATGTATCTCATTGGACACCAACTCTGCCACCACCACAAGGTATAGTTTTAGCATGCCCCTTTCAGATCCGAAAGCTGAGGTTCCACATCCTGATAGCACACTCGGCCCACTGCATGAAAGCCTCCCTCTGCAGGACTGTTTGGTGGAGCAGGCTGCAGACTGTCCACCCCTCATCCTTGTGACAACCAAGAGCAAGGGAGTGTAGATGTTCCAGCCCTTTGTGCAGAAGAGACAGATGAAATTCAGGCTTCATGGGCATTGATAACCAAGCCAGGGTTTTATCTGGGTCTTCTGATGCCCTGGATCCAGTGCTCTGTTTGTGACATCTTGCTCTGCCATTGCCTGTGTGGCCTAGCAATGGCCACCTTTTAGAGTTGCAGAAGGGCCAGTGAAAGGGCTCAGTGTGGGTAAAGGTGCTTGCTACCAACTCTGGTGGCTTTGTTTGACCCCGGGACCTACATGGTGGAAGGAAAACTGGTTCCTGTGAGTTGACCTCTGACATATACATGTACACCAAGCATGCCCCCACATGTGTGTACATTAACACGCACAAATAAAAATGTCAAGACGAATTACCAGGGCTGGAGAGGTGTCAGAAATTAGGAGCGAATACTGCTCTTCCAGAGGACCTGAGTTTAGTCTTCACGCCTAAGTGAGGAGGCTCATATCTGCCTGTAAGTCCAGCTCGGTGGGGTCTGAAGCCTCCTTCTGGACTCCATGGAACCCTTGTGTACAGACACAGACACACACAATTGAAGAGGTGGCTCAGAAGTTGAACTGTTGCTGTTTTTGCAGAAGATCTGGGTTTAATTCCCAACACTCACATGGCACCTGAGAACCGTCTGTAAATTCAGACCCAGGGAATATGATGCCCTCTTCTGGCCTCTTTGTGTGCTGTGTGCACGTGTTGCACAGACAGACATGTAGACAAAAGACCCATACACATAAAATGAAAAAATAAATTTAAGAAAGACCAAAACAGTCACAGAAAAGAATTCACCAATGAAGTCAATTACTAGATTTGGCCACACGGGGGCGCTGCTGTCTGACGCAAGCACCGTGGAGTCCCCAGGGCTCCAGGATTTAAGATCTGGCTTTCAGGACCAGTAAGTGGAGTGAGGTTTGTTTCACCTTCACTGCCTAGGCTGGGAACCTAAGCTCACACATCTGGCTTTCAGGTCCAGTGGTTTTTATTTGCTATATGACCCCTGTGGAGCCTCTGCCTTCTTTGGGCCTCCAATTCCCCACTTGTCACCTGGTGAGGTCAGTCAGTGACAGGGCCTGAGAAGAGAAAACCCTGGTTCAAGGTAGCCTTTGGGGGTCCAGGCCCTAGTTGATTCACCCAAGCTCTCAAACAGCCCGAGAGCTTCATATCCCGGGCCCCATGGGTCTCTGTGCAGCTGTGTAAGCCATCTGACTGCATTCCTGACAACGTCACTGGGCATGTGGCAGCCCCTGACCCAGAGCTGGGCACATTGCTCCAAGTGAGCATTGCCTTGCTGTACTGAGAGGCACTTGGGTTCTTTGCTAGGATGACTAACACGTCTCCCAAACTGGGACACCTAAGCGAGAGTGGAGCTCTGCCAAGTGCCTCGTTGGGGACCCAGGGGCCCTGTCTGGTAGTGCTCTCGCCTCCTAGAATCACAGCCCTCAGTAGAACAGCATCTAAGGGTGATTTGACTTTGGAAGTTAGGTCTCATGTGACACTGTAGCTCTGGGGACATTTAGAGAGCACCCTGCTGGCTGGATTCATGTGGACGTCACATCCGGCACTCTGTGGGCAGAATCTTCGGACACCTAGGAAAGACCTGCTCCATAGCCCCCCACTCCAGCTGTTCATTCCCTGACCCCCAGAGGTACCTCAGCCTGTCCCCTGTCCCTTAGCTTCAGGCAGAGTGATGTCCAAACAGTTGCCAGATGGTACGGGGGGTGGTAGGATCCACCCCCGTGCCATCTTTGAATTCTGAATTTCAGGAAGTGATGGGCCCAGGACTCAACCCCAGGCCTGCCCTGTGTTTCCAGGTTCTTCTGCCAACTCCCATCTAGGCAAGGGGGGCCACAAGTCCTCTGGGGACAGAGAAGGGGTGGCTCTACTTGAAGGCAACTGCAAGGTATTCCCTTTCTGTGTCCTTCCGGGACAGCCCTCCATGGCAGATTTCTGCCTCACCCTGTGCTGTGGCTCACAGTGCTGGGGCTCAATGCCAGCTTCACAAGACCACTAAATCTAGGATGTATTCATTCCTAACGACAGTTGTGCTGGAAGAGCGTGGCCCAGCATGGCCCAGTCTGGGGGAGTCAGAATTCGCAGCCCTCAGCTTCAGTCTCAAGATGGGGTGAGAAGGGAAGTATTTTTAGGAAGTTCATTTTTTTCCCTTCCAGTAAAATGACTTTAAATGTGCAGTTTATCCCAGGAACTTGGGTGTACTATGGTGAGGCTTCCGGGGATAATGCCCTTCCTTTTTTCCAACTTCCTTCTTCCCTCTCCCCCCCTCCCCTCCCTCCCCCACCCCCCCTCATTCTCTGTCTTTTCTCTCTCCCTGCTGTCTTAGTCTCAGCCCTCCCCCCCTCTTTCCCCCCTTCCTCCTTCCCCCCCCCCCCTTCTCTCTTCCCCTCTCCCTTCTCTCCTCTCTCCTCCAATCCTTGGGTCCCCAACAGAGGAAGAAGGACAGATGTGAGACTAGGTGAGTCTAGGCCTAGGTTCCCTACAGCCTTCCTGTTCCTGTGACCTCAGCCAGGGGCTTGGGCAGAGGTGACCATGACCTAAGGATTTACACATCAGGAGCAGCTGGCGAGATGTGGGCAAGGCTACCAGATGGTCTGGGAGGAGATCCCAGGGTGAGGAGTGAGCCACTCAGTTCCCAGCTCAGCCAGCCTGTGTGGCTTCGTACCTGTCACCTCACTTCAGTTCCTTCCTCAGTGTGAAATGGCAAATGAAATTTCAAGGCAAGCTGCTTTCTTCAGTTGGACGTGACAGTTGCCATCAGGAAGCAGAGTTGCGATGGCCACATGACACCCTCTGGAGATGGAGCCTGTCCCCGTCTGACTTAATATAAAATGGAAACAATATCCTGGAGTGGGGTAGCACTCTTCAGTAGGGTAGCGCCCCTAGACACGGGGTGGGGGATGCAGCTTCCGTGAATCACCCGTGCCGGGGGCTTTCAAAGATGCAGATGCTTTTGAGTCACCCGTGTTAGGAGTCACTTCAAGCTGGGCTCGGATGGATAGAGCCGCTTCTATGGCCTGTTGAGCCCTATCTGGGGCAAGCAGGTACTTCCGCATATCTCTCAAGGAAAAAATAACAAAATGCTCAGTCTAGGAGTCTCAGCCACAGTGACGAAGTTCCCAGAATAGATGCTCCCTGCCTCTCCGCATTCGGGGTGTCAGGATGAAGCTCCATGCTGTTTCAGAGCACCCCTTTCCTAGCACTTGCCTGCCCCAGCCCCCTTCCACTACTAGGAAGCCTTCCTAGATTTCAGGGTATCTTCATCCTGGCATCAGGCTGGGCCCAAGGATCTGTTCGGAAGTAAATTGCTGTCGAAACAGTGTGGCGGCAGCTCAGGCTCCGCAGAACCAGCCCCATCTTATCCCCTCCACTCCCCAGCAGCAGGCCCAGAATCTCATCTGCTTTCCAGCAGTCTCTCGGCTGTTCAGGTCCAGACACTTGGTGCTGCCAAGGAACCTACTGGGTCTTGCGGCTCCTACTGGCCCATCCACAGCCATCCCCGACACACAGACCACTTAGTCCTGACTCTGACTCCCCGTCCCCGCATCGCCCCTCCATGTGCCCCGAGGGATGGCCAGGTTCTGTGACTGACAGCTGCTGCTCACAATGGATTTCCACATGCGGGTTAAAGAATGACCTCTGAGCCTCTTCAAGTTCTGCAAAGCTGAATCTGGTTCCTCCATGTCTGGCGTGATCCTGCCAGGACCCTGTTTCAGTTCCTGCATTTGGAGGGTCACTGACTCCCCAACCTTGTGTCACCAGGACTTTCCCAGAAAGCCAATCTTGACTCTGGCCTCCATCCTGACTCTTGGGGCAAAACAGAAGTGGGAGTGGGAGAAGGGAGGGGCTGAAAATGCAGAAGCCTGTGAGCACTGCCCCCCCACCCCCCCACCCCCCCACCCCCGTCCCAAGGTGACCACCCAGCACAGAGGTTACAAATCAGGTTACACAATGCTGACACACACCTTTAATCCCAGCACTCTGAGGCAGAGGCAGGCGGATCTTGATGTTAGCTCAAGGTCAGCCTGGTCTACTTAAAGAATTCCAGGCCAGCCTGGGTTACATAGTAAGACCATCTCAATTTTTAAATTTTCATTAGTTATTGGTTTTTCGAGACAGAGTTTCTCTGTGTAGCCCTAGCTGTCCTAAAACTTGCTCTGTAGACCAGGCTGGCATCCATCTCAGAGACCCACCTGCCTCTGCCTCTGAGTGCTGGGATTAAAAGGT
>CABHPP010115002.1:0-41793 GCA_902168425.1 Peromyscus attwateri | reverse complement strand
TGTGTGTGTGTGTGTGTGTGTGTGTGTGCGCGCGCGGCATGTGTTTGAGCACACTCACACTCTCAATGTGGCACCTTTTTGGAGGTCAGATGATAACTTGGAGTCTCCCCTACACCATGTGGGTTCTAAGGGCAGTTGTACCTTCATCTGCCATCTTGTCCTGCTTTATATTTCAGAACAAACTGACCTCTCACAAAACAGCAAACATACATTTTAAATGGATATGTATTTTCGGCTTCATTTGTTTCTCTTTTCTCAAATGTTTTGGATATTCAACAAGTAATACCTTTCATTTCCCCACTCCTACCTCCTTAAGTATAATGTGTGCTGTGTGGGAAGGCCTTTCTATACAGAGAGGCAGGAAGAATAAAGAGCAGAGGAACCTAATGATGCTCATGGATTTTAAAACCAGGAATCTTGTAACATTTCGAGTATAAACCAACTAATACATTCCCAGCCAGCTTCCTCTCGTTGCCTGTGACTGTCACTTGCCTTGGGAGTCAGACACTGCCCATTTCTGTCAGTGCTCTCATCGTTTAGAGGTCTCCTGTGCTGGAGACCGCCTACATATGCTTGAAAGGGATATAGTAGCTGACACTGTATTTAATTAGCACTAATATTGTGAAGAAGGAAAAGCATGTTAAGTATTTTTCTGTGACACTAGCTCGAAATTAGCAGAAGAGGGCAAGCACAGTCCTCTCCACCCACTGCCTTTATTTGCACAGCCATGGCATCTGCCATCCACTTAGGCACTCAGTTCGTTGAGTGTCTGTTAGGTGCCTCTTATATGTGGAATGATAGTGTAGGTGCTGTGTAAATGAGCCAATTTTAACAAAACAGAAATCTGAATCACAAACAAGTTCCCCTGGCAAATAGCTGGGGTATACAGTACAACTAAATACAAGTTCACATCCACACAGTTTCACTTTTCTTTGGTCCTTGCAAAACTGAAAGATGGAGTTGTGGTGGGGCTGGGAGGGTGAATGAGTAAGCAGGATAAGGACTTTGGATTCTGAGCTTGTCACTTTTTTCTGCCACTTTTGTTTTGTAAATATCTTTCTTGGTTTCCCTTTGGAATCTTATTGTCATTATTTCAACAATGCACTGCCATCTGTTTGTATATAGAAGGTATTTGCAGGGTAAAGCCCCAGGGCACCACTTTACGGTGCCAGCTTCTCTATTCTTTGGCTGGAGCTCACTTACTCTCTCAGTGATGATGCCCTCTACCTTGCAACTCCAGTGAGAATGAATGGGGTATTGCATGCATAATACTTAAGTGCTATTCTTGCACCACAGAGGCGATCACTCAAGAGCTCTGACTTGCATTGTAGAGGCACCTTTCATCCCAAGAGTAAAGTCTGATTTCTCTTCATCACCATAGCTGTTTCCCGAGGCATGGCTGCTTTAGATCTAGAGACTCTTTCGTGCCTGTTGGAAATTCAGTGAGCAGGGAAGATATTCTCCAGAGCCTGTTCTCTGTTTTCTTTTTGACTTCATGTACGGTGTACAAGCTCTAGTTCTCCATGCTAGGTGAAATCACTGCAGCGTGTGCAACAGAATGTTAGCAACCCATAGCTGTGTTTATCCAGGTGCTTCAGGATGCTTTTCATGGATTTTCCATTTCAGGAGCTATGTGTTGAGAGCTGTGGGAGATGTATGGTAATTTCTGGTCTGTGGGTCTTTTTAGTAGATCGTATTCTGGCAAAGCACCTTTGGACCACATTGCTCAATTTCTTCTTTCACTGGGCCCTCTGTGCATCAACCCCTCATACTTGAGTCACCTGGCTCTAAAATGGACAGAAACTGGGGACTAGAAAATACAGCTTCTCTCTGTATGCCAAGAGGTACTGCATGCTCCCGATGTGGCTCTCACCACAGATAATTTCTGTTCCCGTTTGTAGCCATTGGTGATAACCCAAGAATCCTGGGATTAGAAATCTCAGTGCTGTTTTCCTGCTATGTATGTAGCTTTGGGAGAGTGACAGGTCTCTCTGCCTCTTTCTCTGTGATAGAATGAGTTAATAATGCACAATATAGCATGGCACCATGACCAGTTCCAACGTCCCTGGTAGAGCAGGAGCTTCCTCTGACAAAGCTTCATCAGAGCCCAGTTTTCAGGATATATTCACTAGGCATTTTTTTGCATATTGCACTTTTTTTGGCCAGTTAATAAAACAATTCTGGATACATGAAAAGAGTTTGTTAAAGCTCTCTGGTCTACCTCGTTGTAGTAGGGATAAGCAACATTAACCCAAACCAAAAAGTAACATCCAGAACTGGGCAGGAACTAAGGGAGCCTCCAGAACTGGGGCATAGAGAGGATTCCCAGTACGGAAGTGTAGCAGGCTTTCTTTTGGGCCACCAACCAGTTCCCAAATCATGAAATGGAGACTTAATATTAGTTTTAAATTCTTGGCCTTATCGTATGCTTATCCCCCTAGCTCTTATAACTTAAAATAACCCATGTTTTTGCCTCAGGGCTTTTTACCTTTTTTTTTCATTCTGTATGCCCAACTCCATGTCTGGCTGGCTGGCCCCAGGCATCTCCCTCTCTTTCTCCCTCTTACTCTTCTTCTAGATTCTCCTAGATTCCTCCTCCTACTTATTCTCTCTACCTGTCAGCCCTGCCTATCCCTCTACTACCTAGCTATTGGCTGGTTTGCTCTTTATTAGACCAATCAAGTGTCTTAGGCAGACAAGATAAAACAAATGCAACACATCTTTACATAATTAAAGTAATATTCTGTAACATTAACAAATGTAACACATAGTTAAAGTAATATTCCACAACAGGGAAGTTATGGAGTGCACCCCAGGAAGTGGTACCCATGTTAAGGTCTAACTAGTGGGGAGAAAAAATCATTAAGTAGAAGAGCTAATTAGATGAAGAAGGGTGGGCAGAACAGGACTAGGAACTGGCCATGCAAATGCTCTGGGCTGGGGCCTGCTCCTTTTAAAGCTATGGCATTTGTCCTTTGTAGCAGGAATCTTAAAAGTTCTTATTAATAAAATCAAACCTGAGCCAGGTATTGGGGTGAACACTGGAAGATCAGAGAGCCAAAACAAGCCACAGCTACCTCATCTTGCTGGATCCTCAGCTGGTCTTGTTTCCTCAGACTGGAGGCCTCTGAGTCCTCATCCAGAATGGGTCTCAGCTGAACTGTGCTGCTAGAAGCCTGAAAGCTTAACCAGCCAAATGCTTAACCAGGCCAAATGCTTCTAGTTTCTGGTCCTCACGCCTTATATATCTTTCTGCTTTCTACCACCACTCCCTGGGATTAAAGGCTCGCTTTCTGGGATTAAAGGCGTGTGTCACCATGCCTGGCCGTTTCCAATGTGGCCTTGAACTCACAGAGATCCAGAGGGAATTCTGTCTCTGGAATGCTAGGATTAAAGGCAGTGCTACCACTGCCTATCCTCATGTTTAACATTGTGGCTGTTCTGTCTCTGACCCCAGATAAGTTTATTAGTGTGCACAATATTTTGGGGAACACAATACCACCACAGTCCTTTTCCACAAACCACCTAGGAGACTTGTGTGAAATTAATCAGCCAAACCCTAGTTACTAATTGAGTTGCAATCCATTCAAAAGGTTCAGGAAAGGGTGTCAGGAGTGAATGATAGGACAATTATGTTATAATAAAGTTTGTGTTAAGATCACCCTAGGGTATGGAGAGATAGCCCAGCAGTTAAGAACACTTACTGCTCTTTTACAGGAACCTCAGCTAGGGGTGAGACCTTGTGAGCCCCTACCCTATGCTATATACTGCTCTTGTACATTCCAGTTTATTTACCATCAAACACATGGTGCCTCACAGTCACCTGTAACTCCATTCTGAGGGATCCAATGCATTCTTCTAACCTCCTTGGGCTCCTGCCAACACTGGGTATGCATAGTAACTCAGGCTCTCACAACATAAATAGCAGATAAATTTGTTTTTATTTTTTAAATTATTACTATTATTATTATACTTGTTGTTTTGAGACAGGGTCTCTCTGTATAGTTCTGTTTGGCCTGGAACTTGCTATGTAGACCAGGCTGGCCTCTAACTCACAGAGATCCTCCTGTTTATGCTCCCATGTGCTGGGGTTAAAGGCATGCACCACCACATCTGGCCAATAAATTTCCTTTAAAAAAGATGACTCTAGGTTAAGAGTGGATTGGAGGAAATATGGGGAATAATAGGAGGACACTATGTTACTTCAGGTAGAGAAGGTAGAGCTTGACATAAAGTAGTGATCAAGGCCGGGCGGTGGTGGCACACGCCTTTAATCCCAGCACTTGGGAGGCAGAGGCAGGCGGATCTCTGTGAGTTCGAGGCCAGCCTGGTCTCCAACGAGAGTTCCAGGAAAGGCGCAAAGCTACACAGAGAAACCCTGTTTCGAAAAACCAAAAAAAAAAAAAAAAAAAAAAGTAGTGATCAAAGAATTAAGATGGTAAGAAAACGGAACCTTTTTTTCTCTTTAAAACATACAATAATTTTTATTCTTTGTGAATTTTATATATTCATGGATATCTCCCACTAATTACTCTCAGTATCCACCCCCAATTTCATATCCTCAGTTTGTTTTTAACCTACCACATCAAGTTTGTTCTGCCCATAATCGTGGATGTGGGGCCATCTACCAGGGCATGGTCAACCTACCAGGTACCACACCCTAAAGAGAACTTGTTCTTCCTCCTCTAGAGGCTATCATCTGTCCATAGATCCCCAGCTAGGGGTGGGAGCTTGTGAGTTCCTACCCATTCCATGATAGACTGTGGACTGGCTTGATCTTGTGCAGGCCATGTGCAGGCAACCATAGCTCTTGTGAGTTCATGAATATAGTGGTTCTATCTTGTCCAAAAGACAGTTTTGCTCAGGTTCTCCCTATCTCTGGCCCCTACTATCATTCTGCCCCCTCTTCCACAATAGTCTTTGAGCCTTGAGGTGAAAGGATATGGTATAGATGTCTCATTTATTGGGGAGCACTCCACAGACACTTATTCTCTGAACCCTGACCAGTTGTGGTTTTTGTGTTTACTACTACTGCCCATTGCACAAAGAAACTTCTCTGATGTCTGAGAGCTGTACAAACCTATAAACATGGGGATAGGAGTTTAGATGGCAATTTAGAGGGCAGAGTCTGTTTAGCAAAGTAGTGGTAATAAACTCACCCCTTGGGCCTATGAGCTTCCTGGCCATGGGTTCTTACAGATTTACAGTAGCTGGAATTCATTTTCTCCTGTGGAACAAGCCTTAAATCTAAGCAGAAGGAGGTTGGTTACCCTCATATGTGTGCTACTGTTGCCCTCAGGAGTCTACCTTGCCATGCTGGTTGTTACTGTAGCTCAAGGGCTTCAAGCTATGTAAGGGTGTTGATGACGTGTTTCTTCTACTGACCTGCATAGCACCTTCAGGGCCTCCGAAAGCTAGATAATAGGGAAGAAGCTTTCTGGATATATCAGCTTGATTGCTCCAGGTACCCATAACCAACATGTGTGGTGTCATCGGCAATAGGGTCTTATCATCAAGAGAAGAAAATCTTTAAGCCAGTGGTTTTTCTAATCATCTAGATGAGTGGTTCTCAACTTTCCTAATGCTGCAACCCTTTAATACAGTTCCTCATATTGTAGTGACCCCCCAATCATAAAGTTATTTTCATTGCTACTTCATAATTCTAATTTGTTGCTGTTATAAATCATAATGTAAATATCTGATATTCAGGATATCTGATATGTGAGCCCTGGGAAAAGGTCGTTTGACCCCCCCCCCAAGTGGTCGTGACCCACAGGTTCAGAACCACTGATCTAGACAGTAATATAGTAAGAATGGTCCCTAAAATACTATGCCATTCCTTGTAGAATAACAAGTTTAGAATTAAGGCATCTCATGAGAATTATAACAAAATTAATACAGAGGTGAAAGGAATGGCCTTTAGCCATGTGATCATCCTTCACCCCTTCAACACCGACCATTCCTCAGCCTATTTCTCCCTCTCTTGACTAGTGGGCCTGGCCTGTCCTCTAGGAAGAAAGCATGAGGACCAGGGGTCATTCTCAGCTGAAGATGGGAAGGGAGAGGCTGTCTGTGAGCTAAGGCTTTGAACCTGGATCAAGTGGAACCTGGCCTTCATCTAGAGTACCCTCCCTCTTAGCTCTGATTCCTGTAGCGAACTGCTCCTTAACCCCAGAGGATAGTGCAGTTCTGAAGTTCTTAGTTATTTCCTTCTAGATTTTTTTTTCTTGGATCTAGGAAGTTGTCCATCTTTCAACAGTCTAGTTCTGTTATTTCCTCTGGGGAATAGTTTTGTGTTCTCTAAGGAGCAGGCTACTATAGAAGCTTGGGATCTGGGGGAGCACCAAGCTCCCAAATAGCTGGTTCCCTTACTGGATAGAAATGGAAGTGGGAAGAGTTTAGGAGGCTCCATGTAATTGTGGCTTCTTAGATGGTGCCTAGATGGTGGCTACTATATGGAAGACTAGGGTCTGCAGGGGCCCAGGAGCCCCTGCCAGGGAAAATAAGACTTGGTCCTCCCGCAGAGTAATCATTTGGCCCTGACCTGACTCTCGTATGAGCTGAGCCTCGGGCACTCACCACACTCATCAGGGTAAATTGCCAGCGTCTGTTGGTCTCTCTCCCTCGGCTTCTGTGGGAGGTCACCAGTCACTTGGCTTGCTTCATGGCCAGAGTACTCACTCTGAATTTTTTTTTTTGCAGCTGGCTTTAGAGGATGGCCCATGGTGCCTGTGACATCTTCCCTTGACAAACCAGTATCAGTTCCCACCAGCAGTGGGAAGAACAGGAACAGGCTTTCTTTTGAGTCTCCAACCAGCTCCCAAATCATGACATGGAGACTTATTATTAATTATGAATGCTCAGCCTCATCTTATACTTGTCCTGATAGCTCTTATAACTTACTTTAACCTGTTTCTCTACGTCTATGCTTTGCCTCAGGGCTTTTTATCTTTCTTTCATTCTGTATGTCCTACCTGGTGTCTGGATGGCTGGTAGTTGCCTGGCTGGCCCTGGGCATCTTCCTGTCTTACTCCCTCATTCTCTCTTCTCTTCTCTCCCCTGAGACTAGATTTCTCCTCCTATTTATTCTCTCTGCCCACCAGCCCCGCCTATCATCTACTGCCTAGCTGTTGGCGGTTGAGCTTTTTATTAGACCAATCAGGTGCCTTAGGCAAGGTGAACTAGCAACAAATCTTTACATAATTAAACAAATGCAGAATAAACAAAAGAACACACCTTTATATAGTTAAAGAGATATTCTGCAACATAAACAAGTGTAACACATCTACATAATTAAACAGCATAAACAAAGCTAACACATCTTTACCTAGTTAAAGTAATATTCTACAACAAATAGGCATGTCATATCACAGTGGCAGAGGGAAGGAGACACCCTCACTCTCTAACTCTGAACATACTAGATGCTTCTCACTCAGGGTACGGGATGGCCATAGAGCCTGGGGCATTGCCTAAAAACAGGTGATTTGCCCTCCTCCTGGCAGAGTTAGAGCTCTACTGCCCACCTCTGTTACAGGAGTGAGCAGGAAGGGAGTTCATGCTACTCTTTTCTAAAATCCCACAAAAACTCTCACTTGTCACTCAGGCCTCCAACCTTATAGTCAGGAATCACTATGAGCAAATCACATGGAATAGTCCTCATTGTTCTTATGGTGTTCAGTGTCCCAACTGAGGTCTTAATGCACCGTACTGGGAGGCAACTGTTTCCAGTAAGAAGTAGTGTCCACCCTCATTACAGATGTTCCAGTCTTAATAGACTTACTATCCCAAGTGGAAAATTCCACATCTTATATCCCAGATGGTTTTCTTAGCACATAGCATGTTGAAGAATGGCAGTTTCTTCCCATCTTGACTGTCACTAGTGCTGCCCAGCATCCCAAAAGCATTGCCACATGTGGCCTGCTCAACACAAGAGCCAAATCCAATTCCAGTTTGCATCCTGTACCATGGTAAATTCCCTTTGTGCCTCATGTCATGGTCTCACTGTACTGAGAAAAGTGGTACAAACTTTTGATAGTTTGGAAATCTAGGGCTCATGGATTAAACTTCTGTAGGTGCTTGATATTGAAGATGGATGTGGTAGCCACCCCCCTCCATGTTTCTACCCTCCATGCTTTTAGTTACTTGTAGTCAGCCTTGGTCTTAAAATAGTAAATGGAAAATTCCTGAAACAAACAATTCTTAAGTTTTCAATTATATGCTATTCTAGGTAGTATGATCAACTCTTGTCTCATTCTGCCTGGGGTGTGACTATTGTCATGGTCCTGTGCGTCCACATGGTAGACACTGTTCTCATTCAGTTGACTAGGCTCAGGCATGTCAGTTCCTGTGCTTAGGAAACCTCGATTACACAGAATAAAGTGCAAGAGTAATGACACTGACAATTCAGTGTGCCCGAGAGAAGCTGTGAGGTGGTTCCTTTGAGTGAAAAGGTAAAAGATAAGGCAAGAAGATAAGGCAAGAAGAAGAAACGGAACCACCAGCTGTGGCTGCTAAGATCTGTGGAAGAAATGAACCTTCTGTGGTGAAATCATGAAGAAGGAAGAAATGTGCTGTGTTTCTCAAAATGCAAAATTTAATAATTTAACTTTATCTTAGGTATGTATGTCCTTATGAGGTTTGGTACTCTCTGCTTTGGGCACCACCGGGCACTGTGGAACTATGTACTAATCTTGGAGTTATATCTTAGATACAGTATGTGTTACCTGTTTTAAACAATAGAATTAAAACGTGACCACATCATCCAAATTTGACTTTGTATGACACCACATGTGGCTTACTCCTTAATCCTCATTGTTATCAAGAGATAAACTTGGCCTATACTGCTATTTTCTTGAATTCATGGACGGAGAGGAAAGAAAAAGGGGGCAGGGTAAAAAAAAAGTCTTTCACTCTTACAATTTTTAATCTGTCATTAAAAGTATGGCTTGCTTTATGATCTGAAGAAATGCTATCTAAGTCTTTATATTAGGAACAAAAGTGAGCCTTTCAGGAAAAAAAGGGGGGTGGGGTGTTAGAGCTTATTCTGCATCAAGCCTTTGATGTATTTCTAGATTTTAAGAAGCTTCCCGCTGTTCCTAGCCACACTGAAACAGGTCCACCCATGTGTCTGTCCAGGCACGGGCCCTTCGTGTCATCACACTGTTTGCTGGACTACCCTTCAGCAAGCAACGGTGTCCACCATCACACTACCATGTTACCTAATACAAGCTGCCTCACTGGGACTTCAGCTCTCACTCTTCATTTTCCATAGGAAGACTCTGGAGTTAATGATGGGTTGAAGGAACCACCCATTAGCCTGTGAGTCTTCTTTTGGACTGCTATTGGTCCAGCCATTGCACCTTATTGAGAAGTATTTACTGATAACTGAAACAGACCTTAGCGCAGAGGCATGAATTGGAAAGTACAGTAGATAATTTTGCTTTTAATTAAAAAAAAAGAAGTCATATATTTTTGATTCTTTGAAATTTTGAGTTATGCTATTTTAGTGTGTGTGTCTGTCTCTGTGCGCACCCGTGTACATACAAATGCATGCCTGTGTAGAAGCCAGAGGTCGAAGTCAGTGTGTTCCTCTATCACTTTCTTGTTTATTCATTTATTTTTTGAGACAGGGTTTCTCACTGAACCTGGTAGTTATTGATTGGCTAGACTAGTGAGCCAGCAAGTCCCATGGGTTCTCCTGTCTCTAACTCCCTGACCCTGGAGTTACAGGCATTACCACACCAGCTTTTTTGTGTAGGTGCTAGGGATCCACACTCAGGTTCCCATACATGACAACAAACACTTTATGCACCGAGCATCTCCACAACCCTTATTTCATTTCTTTTAACATATCTCTCTGGTTTGAAGGTGTGTCACACTGTTTGCAGAGCAGTTTGGGATTTGCGTATTTCCTAGATTGTAGGGAACCTCTGGGCCAGTCTATGTCTTCATGATCTTTCCATCCAGAGACATTAGT
Source organism: Peromyscus attwateri (assembly GCA_902168425.1). NCBI lineage: Eukaryota > Metazoa > Chordata > Mammalia > Rodentia > Cricetidae > Peromyscus > Peromyscus attwateri. The sequence continues at coordinate 31,817 of CABHPP010115002.1, read as the reverse complement.
CCCAGATTCTGTTATGCTTTGTGCCAGTGAGTTTCCTAGATAGAGAACAACAATATGGGTCTCAGTTTCACAAATGCTAAAACAAAATCCAGGAGGAAAAGGAAGTAATTGATTAGCAGTGGCTACTGTGCTGAGAAGGATGACCTGCCTTCAAAGACTTGTGCTTTGAGCTTCATAGTATGTTTAAGAAATAGTTTACTTCAAAGGCACTCACCACAAGAAAATGGGCTGTTTTCCTGCTATTCTTGTCCACTGGCTCAGTATTACTATAAGTAGCTCATATCCGGCCCTCTGTGGTCTCAGGTGGTCGTTTGTGTTTCTGATCCACAGGCTGAAGCTGTAAGAACTCTGGCCCTATTTTAAGTCAGTGGCAAATCCACACTGTTTGGCAGGAGTTGATTGAGGTTCTCATGAAATGCTTGACACTCTGACCCATCTTAAGGAAAATGCTTAGATGCTATAATCAGTATGCATAGGGATTATGGCCTCCCAAAATAGAAAACTAAATTTACCAAGCCAGGCCCAGGCAGACTCACCGGAATGCACCTGCAGTTTTTGATGTATTGTGATCACTTCTGCACTGCCATTCTAAGTTTCTAAACAATGTGCTCAGTGTCTTTGAGATAAAAGCCTGACTGAGTTACAAAGACCTCATTGGAAGTATTTGAACTTGCCCTTTCTCCCCTGTGGATAGATCTGGCATATGTAGAATTTAAGAGGCCATTCTTAATACTGGCATCTTCTAAACAGTACCAAATTCACAGAAAGAAATCAATGATTTTTCCACTGAAATTCTTCATGCAGGGGTCATATTTATGGAAAGCACTCCCCAGTGATTTGGAGTAGAGCCCTCCAGGGAGGCACTGTGGTCAGTGCTCTGGTTAGGTTAGGCTTAGTGGCACTGTTTTTCCTTCCTGCCTATTTGATGCATTCATTGATTAGACCTAGGTTTATTTTGAGAAATACAGGCTTGAGATGATTTCAGTTTCACACTGGTTTCCTTGCCCCCTTCCTTCTTCCCTTCTCTTCCTGTTTAAAATCAAGAGTGAAGATCGGCTTTCCTGTCTCACAGTAGAAGCAGAATGAGTGAGGACTGAAAGAGTGAGTGGTGTGATGTGTTCAGAAGAGAGAACCATCCACTCTCGGCCTTGATGATAGCAGTAAGGCTGCGGGCACTGGTGCCCTGTGTCCACATGAGCCACTTAAAGCACTGACTGCAAAGCAACCTTTTACCATCTTTTGTATTGACCACCAACTTGCTTTGGCAGCCCAAGTGGCAAGGCAGAATACTTCCTAAATTTCTAGTTAGGGCTTCTGAGATCTGTGCTGACTTTGAGCAGAGCTGATCTAGCCACATGCAAACGGGCTGGCTGTGTGGAAGTTTGCTAAAGTTCAAGTATTCCATGGCTCAGTGCCTTCAGGGGAACCAATCCACAGGAACAACCCATGGTAGGCATTAGGAGAGTTAGCACTCCTCTTCTGCCTGCATGTAATGCGAATAATTCTTAAGGAACTATTTTAGTTTACTTTACTTGTAGGAGATCCATTCACATTTCCTAAACTTACTGCCAGGATATGCATATGGAGGCCTTTAGGAAAGGCTAGTTATCCAGGCCCTAAGGAAGGCATTAGATGGTGATTCCAAGAAGCTCCACATAAACCATGATCCTGTAATTGTATGTATCAGGAGTACTCAGTGTGTCTAAGGCATGTTAGATTATCTTCTCATTGAACCTCAGGTGGTAACCCTGGATACTTACACACATTAAATAGGTGACCTTCAAGGTCACAAAGGACTCTATGTGGATAAGAGCTGTGAGCCTAAGGCTTCAGCCACAGCAGTTTGTGGGTCTTCCTTCTGTGTACCCCACTGACTTTTCTTATCCTCCCCACCGCCCCTGCCCACTGACTTTTCTTATCCTCCCCACCACCCCTGCTGTGAGTCTGCCTCTATCTACAAGGCTTCAACTCCCCTTCCATCTTGAGTTTCTGCACATGGCAGGTGGATGCACATTATCTTAGCTTCCACAGCCAGTCGAGAGTTCATGCTGTCCCTGCAACCATCCCTTTTTGTCATTCCCAAGGAGGGATCTGATTGTTTAGTTCTGTTTTTTTCTCACCTAGATGAGGGACCATTGGACAGTCTGGAGTTTTCTGCCCTTCAGTCCAGTCAGCTAATCACAGAGATAGGAAGCAGGGCTTACGTGCATATGCACACTGCCGCCTCAGAAGGCTCATGTGGAAACTGTCGGGGACACAGCCTACTGTGGCAACAGACTGGACACGTTCCCTCTCCTCACTTCATCACAGTGTTTACACTCATAGTCACCAGACACTCCTGAGCAGCAGGGTTTTCATAAAGAGCCTAGGGTGTTCCATGGGACAGAACAGCATCTGCAGCCAATGAGATTGTGATCAGTCATTACTACGCAAGGATCCAATATGGATTGTATTGTGGCACGAAACTAGGATAACATGTATAGGACTCTATTCACTCTCACACACACACACACACACACACACACACACACACACACACGCACGCACACGCACACACATGCACACGTACAGAATGCTGTACCTAGAATGAAATTTCCTTCATGCTCCTGTGTTGATCATCTGGCCTTCTCATAATAAGCAGACATTATGTATATATTCCATAACATTCTAGAAAATATATAAACATATCAACCAAATGGGTTATATTGACTAAAATATCTGAAATAGAAAATATTCACAAATGAGAATTCTAACAATGAAAGTTAGGAGCTTCAGCAATGTTGATAACTTTTATCTGTGTAATAGAAACAATTAAGGGCTTAAGGATGTGACTTAATAGAGTAATCATCATTCAAGTGCCCCAAAGAGTAAATATAGCACCATGGAGGTTTGGTTTGGGGGTGGAGGGCATCTGAATTAAACTCTGTTATAACTAGAAAACACAGTCGCTGAATGGGACACCCCAGGTTCACAACTTTAACTTTATTGCCTACAAATTTACACTCAATTCCAAGAAGTGCTGTTGCTGTTAGTGCATGTGTTTGACAGTTTTCCCCTAATAGGAATTCACTTAAAAAGAAATAATGTATTTTATATAAATTTACGTAAGTAGTAGGTTAAATGAAATCATATTTTTTCTTTTCACTAAGTTAATGTTTTGTTTGAATTTCTGAGAGGGATTGCAGAAAGCTTTTCCCTAATTTATTTTGGCCACATAATCCTTGTATCTTCTTTTTGTTTTTTTTTTAAATCAGTTAATTATTATTTTTATGAGACTGGGTCTTGCTATATGGTCCTGGCAGGCCTGGAACTCACTATGCAGAGTGGACTGACCTCAGACTCATAGAGATCTGCCTGTTTCTGCTTCCTGAGGCCTGGGATTAAAAGCTTGTGCCACCATGCCCAGCTACTAAATCCTTTCCATTTAGTGGATAGTATCAGACTCAAAATACTGCAGAAGATGCTGTTGTGGGACTTTTCGGTTATTTACTTTTTATTTATTTATTTTGTGTGTATTTATTTACTTGGTGAATGCAGGGATGTGTGTGCCAAGGGCACAAGTGTGGAGGTCAAAGGACAACTTTCCAGAGTCAATTCTCTCCTGCCACCTTGTGGGATCTGGAGATTGAACTCAGGATCATCAACCTGAGAATAAGGGGCTCTACCAGCTGAGTCATCTCCAGGGGCCTGTTGGTTTTTTTAACTGGGGGATTGGGAAGGAAACAGAATGGTTGGCAAAGAGGACTTAAAAAGAGAAATGATGTCTGAAACTCTGGTGACTTGGGAAAAAGACCCCCACCCCTATACAGAACAGGCTCATAATTCTATAGAAAACACAATAATAGATGACCAACAGTGACTTTTCACAACTAGAACAAACTAAATCATGCTTTGTACACCTCAGAGTTGGAATCCTATGTTTTAAAAAGGCATTTCCACTCCAGCCCAAATGTTTCAATAATGTAGGTACCAAAATATAGTTAGCATATGTATATATATATAAGAATTGTTCACAATCTAGTTTTCCTTGCTTTTTTCTTTCTCTCTTTTTTCCTTTCTCTTTCTTTTCTTTCCTTCCTTCATCCATCCATCCATTTATTTATGTTTATTATTTATTTATTTATTTATTTATTTATTTATTTATTTATTTATTTATTTATGTATTTATGTATGTATGTATCCTTGGCTGTAGCTAGAGTTTCCTGCCTGGCCCACAGTCAGGACAAATCTGTCACCCACCAGTCCCACAGCCGCTCAGACCCAACCAAGTAAACACAGAGACTTGTATTGCTTACAAACTGTATGGCCGTGGCAGGCTTCTTGCTAACTGTTCTTACATCTTAAATTAATCCATTTCTATAAATCTATACCAGCCACGTGGCTCGTGGCTTACCGGCATCTTCACATGCTGCTTGTCATGGCGGCGGCTGGCAGTGACTCCCTCTGACTCAGCCTTCCACTTCCCAGAATTCTTCTCCCTGTTAGTCCCGCCTATACTTCCTGCCTGGCCACTGGCCAATCAGTGTTTTATTTATTGACCAATCAGAGCAGTTTGACATACAGACCATCCCACAGCACTTGGCTGTCTTGGAACTTGCTCTGTAGACCAGGCTGGCCTTGAACTCAGAGATCTGCTGCCTCTACCTCCCAAGTGTTGGGATTAAAGGCATGTACCACCACTGACTGGCTTGTTTTTCATTGCTTTTAAAAAACACAATTATTTGACTTGAGAGGTAGTTTGTTTGTGGGTTTATGGTTGTTTTGAGACAGGGCCTTACTATGTAGTCCTGGTTAGTCTTGAACTTGGTGCATTCCTCCTGCCTCTGTCTCTTGAGATCCAGGATTCTAGTCATGTGCCACCATGCCCATTTTGACTTGAGGTTCTGAGAAATCTTTCAAGGGTTGTTCTTGTAGAGTCATTGTGTACAGTACATTCTGAAGCTGTTGAGAATGACTGTATAAAGGAAAATCAGCCCTCCGCTTTCTCTGAATCCATTTTTCCGAGGTGCCGTTTCTCCTAGTTTCATTGTTTCACAGTGGCTGTTTCCATGTCCTGGAGGTAGTGTTCCTTTGAGTTCCCCTGGAAAATACTGCGTTAGAATAGAATGGCAAGCTGAGGCCCACACCTATGTTAGTACATAAAATTTCACTAGAACCTGATTTAGCAATGCCCATCTGTTTATTGATTGTCAATAGATTTTTCCAGACTACTGCGGCAACAATGCCAGCATACAGGTAAAATCTAAATTATTCATTGGATAACAAAGGTTTGCCTGCCCCAGCTCTACATGGCTGCTGCCATGTGTGTAAATTAATTTTATCTTCTCTGTTTTGTACACTAGTGCTGACACGTGTAATGAAAAAGCTAATATAGATGTGTTTGTGCACACTCTAAAACAGTATAAAACCTTACATTTCAAATTACATTGTTAGCCCAAGTAAATAGAGAAGCTGGCTGAATCTGTTACAGTATCAAAACAGTATTGCATTAAACAGCTACAATAATTTTATGTGGTCTATTGAAGTAAAGAAACTTCTGAAAAAATAGCTAGGGTTTTATTTGGGAGGTAGATGGAGCATTGTAGAATTAAGGGTTTCATGAGAAAGGAAGGGGCAAGTTGGCCTATGTAAGGTGAGGAAGGTTCGTCCTTCCCCTTTACCATTTCTTGGTATGGGAGAGAGTCTGAGGAGCCAGCAATGACTTGTTTCCCAGCACCAGGTGCAGGGAAAAGCTCAACATTGCTGTCAGAAAAACACAGCCATGTGTTTTGGGGGTGCTAGGGGTTGAACACATGTTAGGTAAGCACTTCACCACTGAAATACTTCTCAGCCTTAAAAAAAAAAGACACCTATGTTGTCTGTCGTGATGGCTGTCTGCCGTTCTGTCTGTGGCCACGTCTGTCAACACATCAGTGTGGTTTATGGTACATCTGCTTACTGAAGTGAAAATGGCAGCATTGACGCCTGCAGTGTTTTGGAAAGGAAAGCACTATCTGTGGACTGATGTGGATCAGTTGAATGTAGTTGTCACTGATAGACTTCTCTCTGTAAAATCTTCATTGTGAGGCAAGTGACTCAAATATAAAATGTCCCTTTAAACACTTTGTCCCCAGTTGGTGGTATTCTTTGGGAGGTATGAAACCTTTTGGACAGGGTCCTAGCTGTCAGAAGTAGGGCCATAGGGGCCTGATTGAAGTTATATAGGATGGCTCTGCTTCCAACCCAAGATGCCTCCTGATACATTAAGATACAACATGCCCTGCTGCAAGCTCCACCTCATTGTATATGGAGTCCCAGCATCCATGCCTTTCCCTGTATAATGGACTGAGTCCTCTTTACCTTGAGCCAAGGTAAACCTCTTCTCCCTTTGGGTCGTTCTGTTAGGTGTTCTGAAACAGGGATCATAGGTTTAATTTATGTTTTGGGGAACATTAAAAAAGAAAAGAAAAGATCCTACTATCATGGCAGGAAAAGACCATCACAGTTAGAGGGAAGTTAGTTCCTTTTTAGAACAACATTTGCAATTTTGCAAGTCTGGTTTATCAGATGGCTTAGATACCAAGAACCAACATCTGATTATGATGAACTAGATACTTTACCAAACATTTAAAAAAATCTGTGTGCAGTTATGAGTGTGCGTGTGTGTGTAAATACACACGCAGTGGTGCATGCGTGAAGGTCATAGGACAACCTTGGGTGTTGGTCCTCACCTTCCACCTTTTTGGAGACAAGGTCTCCTGTCCAGCACTGTGTGTGCCGGGCTAGCTGGTCTGTGAACTTCCAGGTCTTCTCCTGCATGCACCTCTTATCCTGCCCTAGGAGTGCTGGGATTCCAGATGTCACTACCACAGCTATCTGTGCTCTGAGGATCTGAACTCAGGTATTCTTGCTTGTGTGGCAAATGGTTTACCTACTGAGCATTTATTTCCCCAGCCCCATTTCAAAGATGTATATCACATGATAGCATTGACTCTGTTACAACTCAGTGAGTCCTGGTTAGTGTACAGTTGTGCAGCAGTTACTACATTCTTCAGCTTTAGGGTCTTTTTCACCTTGGAAACTCTTTTCTGACTGGTTGTAGCCAACCACTGCTCCCATCATCAACTCCGGCAATCATTGCCAACATGCAATTTTATTTTGTCTTACTTATCTGTTTTGTGGTGCTGAGGATGGTTGAACCTAAGGCCTCCTATATGCTAGACACCTGCAGCCCTGTCAGCCTTTCATATGCATTGACAAAGGCATTCCCCCTACTTGGCTTGGTTTCACCAGATGAACAGAGTGAGATAGCAAGCTCCTCATGTATGACTTCAAATGGCCCAGCCCAGACTGTCTGGAGCACTCAAACTTTAGTGTGCTTCTGAATCATTCCTGACCTCCTAAGTCTGGGGTAGGACCTCAGGATTTGCATTTCTGATAAGTTCCGTGGTGGTGGTGCTGACCATAGAACTGAAGATCAATCAGGACACTTCTGAGGGCTGTGGAGAGTAGTCATTCTTGTGAATGCTTTGCTTTGTGTGCTTGGTATGGATTATGCCAAGTAACTTCAAAAAGTAAACACATCACTTAGAGACAGGACACCTTCTGAGAAATGTGCCTTTGTTGGGACAAGCTTGTAATCATAGCACTGGGGAAGGGGAGGCAGGAGGATTAAGAATTCAGGGGTAGCCTTGGCTCCATATTGAGTTTGAGACCAGCCTAGTCTACCTGAGACCCTGTCTCAAACAAACAAAAAAATTAGAAAGTTGTTGCACAAGCAGCATAGAAGGAATTACACAAATGTAAGACATGGTGTCAATAGCAGTACACCTGTGGGGCCACTGTCGCGTACGCAGTTTACCATGGACCAGAATCATCCTTATGTGGCAGGACTCCACTGCTAGTCCTACGGGAAAGAATGGCGTGCTCAGGATGAAGTGATGAACACAGCCACTGAATACTGTCTGAAAAATGATCTCTCAGTGGGGAAAATGGCATTGTAACTTAATACACACACACACACACACACACACACACACACACACACACACGCTTACACACACACATGCACACACGCATACATACCCTCCTTGTCTATAGATCATTTAGTAACGTACGTGAAAAAGCTTCACATGGCTGCTGTTGTTTTCATTTCTGCCTTTTTAAAAAGCAAGCAGGTGTTCACAATAGCAAGAAACAAATTCAAACTTTGTTCTTTTCTCCTAATAACAGGCAGAAATGTAAAGGGTAATTTACCAAAAAAGAAAGCAAACAAAGAATGGAAAAAAGAAAGTACTGACTCACTGCAGACAGCTGCAAAACATTGCCCTTGGGATGAAGGTTAACTCAGTTTTGAAATAATGGCAGAAGCTCACACTCTTAATAGTGTTTAGCCCTATAGAAGGTGCCTCCAGTCTACTGTAGACACAGCAAGGCAGCAGGGGCTGCAGTGTGGTCCTGGCTCCACAGGAAGCCCTGGGTTGAATGCCTCCCTTTGTGCAAACTCATTTGTATTTGTAACTCTTATTTTAAATCCCCCCAAAATATAAATATTTGTAGCACTTATTTCCTGCTTTTTTTTTTTTTTAATTTTGTGGCATCTGGAGGTAGAAATCTGGGATTGCTGCTAGCTGTATTAGCTATCATATTTAGGAGGTCAACCATAACAAAGGTTTGTTTGGCCTTTGTGCTGTGGTTAAGATACGCACCCATGGTGCTGCCACTGGGAAAAATGGGGCTTATGTAGTTCTACTTGTGGTTCATTTAGTAACTGATGTGAAAAAGCATCATGTGATGGAGCAGCCTAGGCAATGGAGGCCTTAAATTCTGGTGGCACTTGAATACTGCCACCTATTTTACTGGAGAACTTGATTAGAATTGTCTTTTTAGATTGCGGGTGTGGCTCAGTGATAGAGTGCTTGCCTAACATATGTAAGGACATGGGGTCTGTGTCCAGCACTGGGGGAAAACCAAAAAGGCGGTCAGTCACCTTCCTGGGTTGGATTAAAGTCTGCATTTCATTAGTGGCATTAGAAATCCATTTCTATGGGGTTAGGGAGCACCACAGACCAGAGTTTACATCCTCAACACCAACATAAAATTCAGGCAGGTACTGCTGCCTGGAATCCCAGTTCTAGGGAGACAGATAGAGGGGATTCCCAGGGCAAGCTGGCTAGCCAGAGTGGCTGGAATTGGAGATCTCCAGGTTCAGTGAGAGACCAGCCTCAGTAAAGAGAGTGGAGAGCAAAGAAGGAAGATAACTAATGTCAACTTTAGGCCTCCATATGTGTGTACAAATACATGTATGTGTGCTCATACACATGTGAACAAATATGCACACACACACATACTATATACATATATACCACAGCAAATGAAAAAAGGACAACCAATAGAGTCCCATAGCTGGATAATAGGCATGGTCACATATACCTGTAACCCAGGCTCAAGATGTGGAGGCAGAAAGGGTCACCTGCTGTGGCCAGCTTGTTCTCTGTCAGAAGTCCTATAGTTGGTGCTGTCAGATTGTTGCCATAAAAAGGCCAGCTCTCTGGGACAGTTCAGAGGTGGTGCCATGCTGGCTAGATTTATGTCAACCTGACACAAACTGTAGTCATCTGAGGACCTGCCTCCATAAGGTCGGTGTGTGGGCCAGACTGTAGAGCATTTTCTTATTAGTAACTAATGAGGGAGGGCCTAGCCCATTGTGGGTGGTGCCATTACTGGGCTGGCGATCCTGGGTTCTTTAAGAAAGCAGGCTGAGCAAGCCATGGGGAGCAAGCCAGTAAGCAGAACCCATCCATGGCCTCTCCATCTGATCCTGCCTCCAGGTTCCTGCCCTGTGTGTGGGTTCCTGTCTTGACTTCCTTCAGTGATGAAGAGTGATTTGTAAGCCAAATAAACCCTTTCCTCTCCAGCTTGCTTTTGATTATGGTATTTCATCACAGCAAGAGAAACCCTAGCTAAGATAGTACCACTGTGGCAGTGAGTGTTGGTAGACTGACTACAGGTTGTAGTGCCAGCACCGTATGCTCCCTGACAGTCTTGTGAACCTGCAGGTATTGAAGACAGGCCAGAGGCAGAGCCCCATTTGAAGCCTGTGAGAAATGTTCATTCTTATGAAAGCAAGGGGAGAGTTCAGAGTTCTTTCTTGCTTTCTCATTCATGAGCTCACAATAGCGCAAAGATATTTTACTACTCTGCCGTCCAGTTTGTTGGGTTAATTTGGGAGATAGTGTCAGCGACCTGGAGCTGTGCCAACTTCCAATTAGCACTCCCTGTAACCACTGATTTCCCTTTAAAAGTAATTACTGCAGATGTCCTCTGAGACCCTGAACTGCATCCACACTCTTAATCTTACATTTAGTTTTCTTATCCAACACAGAAACTGTTATCTCAGGTTTTTAAGATTTAGTTTTAATTCTTAAGCTTTAAAATGACATCGGATTTACTATAAAAGTCACAAAAATACTATAAATGCTGTCCATATCATTTTTCCCAGATTCCATATGTGAACCATGTGTTGTGGTTGTTGCTTCAGTTGTAATTTTCTTATTTAGCTATCCAATCATCTGTCTATCTATCACTCATTTTACTTTGTACCATTCTCAAGTTGCTAATAATACCTTTGTGCTTTTTCATTACAAGACAACATTCCCTTTTATAACATCATGGCTGTACAGTTTTCAATACCAAGAAATGAACAGTATCAATATAGCACAGTTGTCTAAACTCCAAACATTTCCAACTTTGCCAGTTTCCTCACTGTAAAAATACTGACTTATAGTCAAAGAAAGAAATGCCTTTTCTGGTCCAGGGTCTGCTTCAGAATCACCTGCTGCATTATATCCACTCCACACTCCCCAGTCCCTGTTTGTCCAAAATCTGTCCCTCAGTCTTTCTGACTAACACGGTTCTGACTTTTATCAGCAGTCCCTTAGCTGAACCCTGTGGGGTTCTTCACAGCTAGCTGCCCCAGGAGGCTCACTCCTGCCCATCTCATTCCCTGGACAGTGCAGTGATGACTTGGTTGAGTTGGTGTTGCCAAGTTTCTTCTGTACTACAAAATGATCAACTTTTCTCATTTTATAGCCAAGGAACAGGTACCAAAGCTGACATTTCCAATTAATTTTGTTTTTGTTGTTTTGGTTTGAGTTTTTTTTACACGGTTTCATACAGTCCAAGCTAGCCTTGAACTTGTTATGTAGCTGAAGCTAGCTCTGAACTCTTGATCCTTTTGCTTCTACCTCTTGAGTTTTGAGATTACAGGCATGTACCACCATACCAGCTCAAAGTAATAAGGCCAAATAGAAGATAAACAGAGCCAGGATAAGCCCAAGAGCCGGAGGTAGATGTTACCCCAGGAGCTCAGGGGAGTTGATAACACCTTGACTATGACTGGAGAAATGATTGTAAATCATCCAAACAAAGGAAAGTTAGGAGAACAGTCTCAGGTATTACTGTGAACTCAACCACAAGGCCATGAAACTACCTAGTGTTCTGGGCAACTGCTGTCATTGGCAGCTTGCATTCTCATGTCCTGTGGACTCCCAAGATGGCAGTCTGAGAACACTTGTCCCAACAGGGCTGGTAGCAGAGTCTGTGCTCTTCCAGGACCTCTGGGACCCTTTTATCTCTGAAATCTGTAATTCTCAGTCCCCTAATTAATGCAAGAGCCAAAATTAGAAACAAAGTGAGGAATTCAGTAGAAAACCCACCGTATTTGATGATCACAAAAGTTGCATCATTAGTATGTTTATTTCTGTTACACTGGAAATTTAGTTTTGTTTTTATAGAGGATAAGAATCATCTTTGCAAACATTAAGTCACTTTTCCATTTACATTTTAAGTCAAAGAGGCTGGGCTTGTGGCTCACAGATGTAGAATACCTACCTATCCTGCATAAGGCCCTGGCTCAATGCCTAACATTGCAATGAAGAATAAAGGAAGAGGGCTGGTTGGTGGTAGCAGCACATGCCTTTAATCCCAGCACTTCCCAGGAGGCAGTATTAGGCAGATCTCTGTGAGTTCGAGGCCAGCCTGGTCTACAGGGCTAGTTCTAGGATAGCCAAGGCTACACAAAGAAACCGTGTCTCCAAAAACCAAAAATAAATAAATAAAATAAAAATAAAGGAAGGAAGCCAGGGAAGGAAGGACCAGTGAGGCCCAGGAATGAAGTGCTTCCTTAGTATGTGCAAGGCACTAGATGGTGAGCGTGGGGAAATAAGAAAAATATAAAATAATGAAAGTTTACCAAATTTGGGTTTTGAAGTTTTAATATATATCCAAGAAATACCATTCTTTGCCTTGAGAAAGTATATAAATCATATGTTAGAGAGACAATGTTAGCTATCATCTTTGACCCAGCCTTTTACATTTTGTTTTAGTGGCAGCAGGTTCCAACCTTCCAAGGTCCCTGGCTACAGATCAAGGACTTTTGCATGCTCCTGTCTAGAAACTCCTCCATTCTCCAAGATACTTCACTCTAAATGTAGCCAAGTTACTTCTTTTGTCTGGGAGGTCATCCATGTAAGGTGCATATTACTCATATCATCTACAAGAAAAACTTTATGAACCTATGTCTAAATTTTGATGATGCCAAGACAGAAATACATTTCAAAAGAATTCAGCAAGGAAAGTCCCAAGACTTGGAGAGTTTTTCCTTATGAGAAGCTGCTGGGTGTGGAAGCCCCTCATCTTAGCTCTTGGTTCTTCAGCACTGATATGTTTACAGCCTACCTGCCCTTTGTCACTTCTACGGATGCGGATGTGTATAGATTAGTCAAGGAAAAAGACCTATTTTTCTGTTTTCATTCACAAATACTGCTTGTGTTATATGAACCAAGCATATGGTCCCTTCCCTAACAGGTTATTATTGTTTAACAGACATATCACCTCTCTCTCTGATGGGATTTAGTATATTTGTCATGTGCCATCCTCATTTTTCCATTTCCATTTATCCAATAAGCGGACACCCCATACCTTACCCAGGCAGGAGTCTGTTTTCTGTCTCTGGATATCCTGCTCTAGCTGTTTCATACACATTAAATCCCATTCTCTGTGACTTCTTCCTGGCTTCTTTCACACTTTTCTTACGGCCAAATAGTCTTCCAACATAGACAACTGCATTCTTGTTGTTGTTTTGTTTTGAGACATGGTTTCTCTGTGTAGTCCTCGCTTGCTTGATCTGTAGACCAAGCTGACCTTGAACTCAAAGATCTGTCTGCATCCATTTCCTGAGTGCTGGGATTAAAGGTGTGCATCACTGTACACACCCCCATGTCTGACCCAACAACCACATTCTTAATGCTTAAGATTAGATCTTCTCTATCAAGGTGTTTCAGTGGTAGTTGTTGGTTTCTGGGTTTAGGGATAGTTTATGATTCTTCTCTGTAATGTTGATATATGTATTAGTTACTTTTTGTTGCTGTGTTAAAAGACCATGACCAAAAGTGACTAATGTAAGAGTCCATGATAGTGGGGAAGGGTGGCATCAGGTAGTTGGAGTAGGAAGCTAAGAGAGCACATCTTTATCCACACACAGGAAGCAGAGTGCAAACTGGAAGTGGGGCAAAGGTATAAATCCTCAAAGCCCACCCCCAGCCTCATACTTCCTCCAGCAAGGCTCCCATCCTAAAGGTTCCATAACCTCCCCAAACAGTACCACCACTGAAGACCACATGTTCAAATACATAAACCTAAGGGGGGCATTTCTCATTCAGATCACCACAGTACACTTCCTTAAAGTATATAAAAGTGTATTCTGTCTACCTCTGCCTTAATGAAATCTTTTAACAAAGCAGATTCAGTCTCTGGTTAAGAGCTTGTCCATGACTGGAGAGGAGCTTTCCATAAGCAGGACAGCATTGGTGGCAGTTCATGTCATGTAACTATGAGTGGTCTGTGGTGATATTTAGAGGCATCTTACCTAGCCATAAAGTTCTAGGAGTGTACTCAATGCATAGGACACTGCTTCACCAGATGTAAACCTCAGCAGCCTATGTAGCTCCAAAGAGACTTAGGAAAGGGTTCCCCCATTAGTTTGCATCTGTATTCATATAGATGCTGTAATGAAGCTATCCTTTAACTCAGGTGTTTGGCATAGAGAAAAACTTATTCACTGGTCTTTGTATAGTGTGTGTGTGTGTGTGTGTGTGTGTGTGTGTGTGTAAGATATTAATGAACTATTTGTAGTATTGTTGCTGATGATTTTCATTGTTGGCAGATCAGCCCTTCCAATTCTTTCTGTTGCTTTTCTGGACCACACGGCTTCATCTCTTCACCATCCTCTTGGCAGTCATTATGGACCTCAGTGTTGGGTAGTCAGCCTGCTGGATGCTGAAGACAGGTTTGATGCACTGTTTCAGTGAAGCTGGCTCTAGGCTTTTATGTCACTTCTTCATGCTAAAGAGCATGTGTTTCCAGTTGCTCCAAGATGAACAAGGCACACTGCAGGAGGCACATTTGTCCCATCCTGTCTAGTAACACAAACAAGACAAAAAAACATATATGGACTTTGTCATTCTTCTTAATATAAACAAATCTTACATATAGTTGACCTTGAAAATGGCTTTTTTTTTTCAGGGCTGGGGATTTGATAGCTCAGTGGTAGAGGCCCTGGGTTTGGGCCGCAGTATTTGGGGAAGGGGTTCTCTCACAGAAGATAGTTTTCTAAAAAACACAGAGGAGCAAAGGAAAAACAACTGTTTCTGATTCAGGTTGCTTGAGACTTTTCCATGGGGACAAGGAATTGATTGTCCACAAACCAATACATTAGTACAGACTTTGGAAAAACAGTCATGCTTCTTTTAGGGAGGAGAAATAACAGATTCTCATCCCACAACCCCCACATCCCTCAAGATAAACAGGATTTGAAATCTACTCTTGAAATCTTATTCTATCCCTCAATTCAACTGAAGTCAGACAGCAGGTCAGAAAAGAGTCCCACCATCCAGGGAAGAAGCAGAAAAGATGTTGCCCTAATACACCCCAGACATGGATGACAATGAATGCCAGAGAAAATGTGGGAAAATAGGAATTTTCATCCCTTGGTAATGAGAATAAAAATACCATGTAGCCACACACCCTCACAAACCTGTGCTTCATTCCGCTTTCTCCTGAGCCTTCTTCAGAATGAGGTAATTAGTCTAAAATGGATGTAGTTATGAGACTGAGTGTTGTTGTAAGATTGTAGAGAAGCAGAAATTCAGACTGGGACAGCCATCAGGGCAATCTGATCTAGTCCTCACGTATAGTTATCCTTTGTTGAGACCAGGATTCTCCTTTTGGATGTGCTTATATTTCTTTAATATTAAAGTTCCTTTTGAAGGGATTGACACTGAGTTAGTTTGTATCAGATTCAAAAGAGACAAGTATTACTCAGTACCTGTGGCTCCTTCCAGCCTTTCTCATCCCACTCCCTACCCTAAACCTCTCCAGCCCAGTGGCTGGGCTTCACTTCCCTTTCCTTTCCCCAGTTTCTGATCCTATATAAACCAGCCATTTGGGCCACATGCTGCCTTGACCTCTTGGCCCTTGGCGTCTCTCTTGGTCCACTTGTCTTCTCATCTCTTATTTCTCCCTCTCTCGCCACCCCCACCCATGGCCTGGTTCAGTCTGGACCATTCCAGGTGCCTCTGCCTGTATTGTCCCTCATATCTACAGTAAAAACCTCTTTAATCATACCTAGGAGGGGCTGTATCCTAATTTTCATTTAATTTGTATTATAGTGGTCATTCATTAGAAGTTATCATGCTGACCTTTCTAGGACGTTTTTTGTTGTTGTTGTTGTTTGTTTTTTAATTTACCTTCTTCATAGTTTTAAATAAACCAGTCACCCCATTTGCCTATATAGTCAATAGTTCTGGCTTTTTCCAGCTCATTGGAAATCTGCAAACAGTTGGAGAACCTGTTTTCCCGAACACATTTTGACCCCAGTGCTTTCTTCATTCAGGCTACTCCTAGATTAAGAACCTCCAGGCTATATGCACAGGTTTCCTTCCCTAATCTCACCCTTCTAATGTTTGTCTTCTGACTCAGGGACAGCAACATGAAGGTCACAGAAGCATTAATAAGATACTAACTATACACACCAAACACTCCCAAAGCTCTGAGACCTCACATGGGCAAGACTGAATTCAGGCCTACTGGCCTGGTGGTGCCAGTTTATAATTCCAGTTACCTGGGAGAGGTTGAGGCAGAAGAGTGGAAAGTTCAAGGCCAACTTGAACAACTTAAAAAGACCCTCTTTAAATATAAAAGGTAAAGAGGGCTGAGGGCACAGCTCAGTGGTAGAGTTTGGTATGTCAGAGGGAACTGCTCTGCTGGGGCACCTATCTGCTCAGTTTCTTGTGACAAGAGAGGCTTCATTGAACTGAGCATGGTTGGTTCCCAGGCTCTGCCCACCATGTGCTTTCAACATAGGCTCAGGACTGTAGATGCAAGGGACATGGCCCTTACTGACTTATATGCCTTATTCATGGGCTTCCATAGCTTTATTTTACTTTACCTATAAAAGAGTTATATTTGATTGGACAGCTGTTATTTATAGATGAGTATAGAGGGAAGCAGTCCTAACCTCTGTGACTAAATTAGTTAGTTTGGGCATTTGTGACACTCTAGGTTCTGGAAGCCACTAAGTGATAACAGTTTATAAAGTTTTAGAAGTTTATGCTGGTTGGTATTAATATTAGGCTATGAGATAAAAAGTTTCCTCTGAGAGCAAAGGTAGGGTAAAAAGAAATTTTTGTTATGCCATTGCAGTCAGACTGTTGTGGACATTAACAAAAGATCCAAAATTAAGAAAGGAAAGAAGGTGTGTTAGCACACACCTTTATCCCAGCACTCCTGAAGCAAAGGCAGGAGGATCACCTCAAGTTTGAGGCCAGCCTGGGCCACATAGTGAGATACTGTCTAAGAGGATAAAAAAGTGAGGGAAGGAAGGCTAGGAAAAGGCATGGTGTGTAAAGTGGAGCCTGGAGTTTCAGGGCAGCCTTGACAGAGGTGGCAAAGTTGAAGTGAAACAGACCAGAGTCTCAAAGTAGATTGTTCATTGAAGAATTCCCTTGATCTTCAGGACAACCTTGTGAATTAGGCACCGCAAGGACCCACAGTTTGGGAGTCAAGATCTAGAGACACACCAAGTTTCAGATTCCAGAGCTTCTAAGCTGTGGAGTTAGAAGTTGAAACTCAGTAGCTATGCTGAAGACCCCAGACATGGTGTCATTGTTCCCACTACCTCCTAACCCAGGGGGCTGTAGGAGGGCTGAATGTAAAACCTGCTCCCAGTGGGTCCATTTTTGGTAGTACCCATTTGTATTGATATTGTAGCTTTGCAGACTGCCTTTTCTGACTGGCCAGGTTATGGAGTTTGAGGCCAGGAGCCATGTTTCCATATGTATACTCTCACCATGTCCAGATATGTTTATTAAGTAGCTTTAAGTGAATAGATCATTTAGACTGTTCCTTAAGTTTACCCTGTATCTATTTAGGGGTCTGAGGACCATAGAGCCCCACACAACCCCATCTAGAAGTTCTTGCTGTCATAGAATCCTATTTTATATTTTTTATTTTAGACCTTTTTTTTTAGAAGTTATATATAGTATTTGAAGAATTTAGTCTTCTTTTGTTTATAAACTTTAAGCCACAGAGCAAGTACTAAAATTAGTATCTGTGAGTTGCTGCCATATACAGTATGCACAATTCTGCTTTGTCTCATTCTGGGTAATCAGAGATGTTTGGACAAGAGACCGGAAAGAATACTTGATGCATAGTTGTTCCTGGGCACTTGCTGGGAGCTTTGCAAATCCTTGTCAGTTTAATCCCTGACTGTCATACGAGATGTTTATTATCATGGGCTGGAAAGATGGCATAACAGTTAAGAGTATGTGATGCTTTTGCAGAGGACCCAGGTTCAGATCTCAACTCTTATGTCAGATGGCCCACAACTGCCTGTAACTGCAGCTCCAGGAGATCTGATACCTTCTTGTAGCTCCTGTGAGCACCATACACACATGCACACACACACACACACACACACACACACACACACACACACGCACACAGATAGTCTTTTTTAAAAGATGTATAATTTTTATCTAAGAGATAATTTTTTTTGTCTGAGAAATTAGATTATTTGGCCAAAAAGTGAACATCTTAAAAAAAAACTGTTTTTGAGGCAGTCTTATGTAGCCTTACTATATAGCCAAACTGGCTTTGAACTCATCGACCTTCTTTCTGCCTCCACCTCCCCAGTGCTGGGATTATAGGTGTGTGTCACAATCTCTAGCTAAAGGTAACATCTTTTACAGATCTTCAATTCAGGTTTATGGGCTTCTAAGGATAAAGATTCACTTGCTGCTATTTGTAGTCTAGGGCTGCATCCCCTTTTTGTCCATATTAGGCTTTCCAGGTCTTATGTGCCTTTAGCATTGTATGTGTATAATATATACCACAAGGAATGCCAGCACCCTGTCTCAATACCCAGGCTGAGCTTATAAGATATGTTATATTGTGAACTGTTCAGCAATCCTGACAGAGGTCATTCCTGGTACTTTGGACTGTTGTGTGAAGGCTTGTTGGGTTGTGTCCTGGTTTGATTTTTTTTTTAGCCAATAGTACTACACAATCACAGTCATCTCTGGCTGTGTTTTCTTTGCCTTTAAGCATGCTAGTTTTGTGATTTCTGTCCAACATAAGCCAACATTTTGTCCTATTTGATTCTGAATTTCTTCAATGAATTCATAATTGTGAAAACTTTTTATTATTTAAACTATCTACATGCAGGCCAGAGTGCTGTTGAAGAAGCCCAGCACTGGCACGCTTCCCAGCCTCTGGTGTTGTAGCTCCGGACTAAGAACTGAGGAGGAAGGCCAGGCTCCCCATCTGTTTTCCCCAGAGTCCATTTGTTCCACATCCTGTGACAGCAGTACTTTCACTTGAGATGAGCAAAGAATTCAAATGGAAGAGAAAGTAAAGAGAGGGGTGGGGACCATAGCAAAATGGTATGCTTCCCTACCTATGTGCCTATTTACATAATTGTGTTGTTATAACATTTCCTGTACTTTCCTGTAAGTTGATGCTGCCCTAATTACAGATTTTCAAGAGAACACTTCATTGTACCCCAAATTACAGAGTGCTTTAAAAAGGTACCTTCTTACTGGCTTACCAACTACCTTATAAACTCGTAATTACATAAAACAATTCAGGGTGCAGAATGGAAACAGCTTGTACCTTTAACAGATGTTAGTATTGTTACATAATTGAGTACAGGGCTTTCAAAGATCTATAATATTTTTCTTGTATAAAAAGAAAACCCCAGCTCATTATAGTCATAATGTGTCACATAGACTCCTGATCAAACAGAAGGCACATACCCTGCCTTGGGATTCTATGCAGTGCACTGTAAGCAGACTTGCCTTTATGGACATGAAAGTGCCACTTATTTTAGCAAATTGCTTTTGTGGCCTGTGCACCTACTTGTTAGACAGCCTATGGGCGCCTGGACCCCTTTATCTCTGTGCACCTGCATGTGGGGCTCCCTAGTACTGCATGCTGGGGGGGGGGGGTCTCTGTCCTCAAGCAGACTGGTGCCCTTGGAGGCCTGCTAAGGACTCCTCCGTGTTCCTCCTCCCATCAGAGGGCTCTCAGTGAGCCTGAGAAGCCTGGGCATGGGGCGAGCTCTCTGGACAGAGGCTTTTCCTTTCCCACTTTGTATGTGAAGACAGTGAGTGACTCCAGGGGCCAGGAAAGTTGCCTCACAGGAGCATAGCAGAGGAGTAAGTTCCCTGTTGGTGAGAGTGGTGCTGGATCTAAGGTTTAATTATCAGTGTGCTTTTTCAGCACAGTTGTTAAGGGAGAAAGTTGTTTACTTTAAGACAGTAGAAGTAGATGGAAGCTTGTGATTACAAAAACAAAACAGAAAAAGACTTGGGTTTTGTGTTGTGGATGGACATCTCCAAACTGGTCTCTCCAGAGGGGATTATCTTTCTACCTCAGACCAGAGATACATCCAAACTGCCAGCCACTCATTCCCTATGTTCTCTCTCTCTCTCTCTCTCTCTCTCTGTGTGTGTGTGTGTGTGTGTGTGTGTGTGTGTGTGTGTGTTCACATGCACCCTGGCCTATGTATGGAGGTCAGAGGACAGCCTGAGGAAGTTGGTTCTCTCCTTTTACTGTGTAGGTCCCAGGGATTGAACGCAGGTTGTCAGGACTGATGACAAGCCCCTTCGGCCTCTGCGCTGTCTCACCAGACCAAGCTGGTCATGTTACCTTAAAGACAGCTAGGGAAGCCACACCCTTTTAGGAAGAATTTTGAAAAATGAGTCTCATGTGGGTTTTTTTTTCTTTGTTTTGTTAGAATTTTTCTTCTTGCCTCTATTTTTGTAATTTTTTCCTCCAAAGAGACAAGGTTCTTGTTCACTGCCTTTGTGATTTCTTGTGGCACATTCATGGGTCCTGTGAAAGGCTGAAGTTCAGGCCTGGGTTTGTAGCTCAGTGGTAAAGCATGTACCTAGTATATATAATGCCCTGAATTTAATCCATAGCAGCAAGCAAGCAAGCAAACAAACAAAATAAAAGGAGGGGAGAAAAAACACAAAAAAACCAAAATAAAAAGAAACTGGAGTTTGGAAACCACCTGAAGAATAAAACCCTGACTATAGACTGACCAGTGTCTGCCAGTGGAAAGCCATCCATT
Source organism: Peromyscus attwateri (assembly GCA_902168425.1). Taxonomy (NCBI): domain Eukaryota; kingdom Metazoa; phylum Chordata; class Mammalia; order Rodentia; family Cricetidae; genus Peromyscus; species Peromyscus attwateri. The sequence goes on along the minus strand of CABHPP010115002.1, from coordinate 11,143 downwards.
ATGTGACAGCACAGTACTGTGATCAGCTTATGTCACTGAATAGCTAGGCTCGAAGTGATTTTTTTCTAGCAGTGCTAACTCCTGTTTTTCAGTGAGAGAGAACAAGCGTTGAGTCAGAAACCACTTTTTTCCTGTTCATACCAGTATCACTGAATGGGTGAGAGAAGTGGGCAGGCCCAAGTGCCACCTCCAGGACACTTAGCTCAGTTCCAGCAGCGATTGGAGAGTTCCTTTTAGGATGGGATGGTTTTGTTTGTTTAAGATAGGATCTCTATGTAGATCAGGTTAGCCCAGGCTCGCCTAGAACTTGCAGTCCCCTGCCCTGCCACCCCAGTGCTGTGTTTACAAGCCTGTGCTACTATGCCTCACTACTTCCTTATCTTTCAAGATTTTTGTCTCCTATGGCTTCAGTCAAACCCAGGGCCCTCTCTGGATGCCAGGTAGACAAATGCTGTGCTATCGAGCTACATCTCCATCCCTATTTTGGTAATTTTTTTATTCTGTTGCACAGGACCTTGATGTTTCCTTGTAGGCTTTTGTCAATTATTACAGTGTGCCAAACCTTAAACTATTGAACTTGACCTTATAGTGCAGGTGTTGTAGTTCTAGACAGATATATAGGGCTTCTTAACTATGACAGGTAGTAATGGTAGCTGCTGGCAAAGCAGCTCTGGCTATTCCCCCCAGGTTTTAGGTGTGATAACTTGAGCCAGCTGCCCCAGTTCCTTGGGACATCTCTTGATTGTCTTGCCAGTTAAGGCAATATTTGTGTTTCAGGAAGTTACATTTTATACAGTGTTTCTGAATTGTGCTTTTGTGAGACATGTCAACTGTCAGTGTGAAGCAGGGACATTGGACTACTAACTGATCCCTACATTTGCTCACTGTGTAAAATTGTGTTATAACAGTGCTAATTACTAAGCGGCTGAATTGTGAAAAAGTGCACAGCAGTAATTTGCACCTTAAAAAAGTGAAAACACACACAGGGCACATGCTTGATTTATGAACTTCCTGAGAGCATGTGTAGTTGTGTCTCACTCATGGCTCGACTCTTGTTCAGCGTTTGGTTTCTGTGTTTGTACTTTCTAGAACCTAGCAAGAGCTGCTACAGGACAAATGAGAGCAGGACAATTAAACAAGGAAGAACATTTGGAGACAAAAGACTGGTGCTCTGAGATCAGTATTGCTTTTATTTATTTGTTTTGCTGGTTTTAGAACAGCTAGAAAAAAATCTCCTTTGAGGTTCTTTCCTACAGTGTGGAATTGTGACCTGGGATGGCCGGATTCTAGGGTTCTAGGGCCCTAGTAACTGCATCGGTGGCAGACTGTGTTCTATTTGATTCATACCGAGTGAAAGTGTCTTTGTAATTAGCCTGACAGATCTAAACCAGTATAGATTTCTTTTCCTCCTAACACTGAGAAGAATTTCAAGCCCTCAGAAAACTTGTGTTTTGCCTTGTGGGTGGGTCAGAAACATATGCATCAAGTAATTTATAAGGGTTGCCCCTTAACCCATGAGTCACAGCCCAGATAAGATGTTCTCGCTATTTGAAACCACACATTCCAATATTTATAAATGTGTTTTCAGATTAATTTAACCTACCCATTATTTGACAGGCAGAACTTATAAAAGAAATTTGTTTGTAAAAAGGAAAGTTAATTTTTTTTTCTTCTTCTTGTCTACTGCTGTATTTAAAGGATTCCTGCTCAGGGGTAGAAAGCAGAGGTTTCAAAGGAACCTTGTCTCCATATGGTTTTCCTCGATAATCCCTTATCCTCCATCTTCAGCTCTCATTCCTTTGCTTTCTTGCCTGTGGCTACATTTCTATCTCTGCATCAATTAGCACAGTGATTTATACAACAAGCAAGCAGTTTAGAGGTAATGGTACACAATTAACATCTCATTCCACCATAAAGGGTATGCTAAACACCCCAGTCATTGCTTTCTCTGCCTGGAATTGAAATAAGTGTTTGTCCTAATTCATAAGCTATCTGATGTGAAGTGGGCCTGCTTTGTACTGCACTACACCATTAATCTAATTATAGATAGCTGCAAATGAAGTGCTGTCGGGGCTGGGAGATTGAAGAAAATAGCCTTTTGTCATTTAGCATGACTCTGTGAAGCAGGATCACACTTTACAGGGTAATGCTGCAAAATGGAAATCTCAGTAATATTGCTGCCTGTTGCATCTTCTCTAATTACTGCAGTGTTGTAAACACAACTGGGCGCTGATATAAATAGAGCTGTAGCTATGCTGTCATGTGGGTTGTAGGAGAAAGTCCTCCGAGTGCTGTTGGATTAAATGATGCATCCTGATTGACAGCTACCTTGAGACTGCACTGATGGAGTTGTCACGGCATTATGCTAACAGGCCAAGCCACCACTGCAGCTGCATGAAGCCTGGCTGAGGCCGAGGCTGGCCTGGCACTGGCCTGGCGCTGGCCTGGCGCTTTAACTGCAGCCTGTCCTTCCACCTTTGTTACGGGGCTGAACCTCTAAGAGGAAGCCATCAGCTCCTATTCTGTGTGTTTTCTGGAGATTTCTCTTTCAAAAGATCAGCTAATGGAATGGGCTCTGTGTTCAAGTAGAGAAGAGGGTACAGTCCATGGTTGGGAACCTTGCTTTTCAACTCTTGTTAACTGTGTGCTTGTTCTACAGAGAACTAGGGAAAGGAACACAGGTGACTTCTAATTCCACTGTGTGGCTTGTGGTTTCTCCTGCCTTTCTGAAGAACTGGAGTTTTGGAAAGACAGTCCTCATTTCTGTCACTTCCAAACACTAATGATGATTTTTCTCTGGCTGAGTTAGGGAAGGAGTTCTTTAGGGAACAGTGATCCTGTTCGCTCACACTAGGCGAATGAAGATGTGGCTTAAAGATAGAGACTGATGGGGTGGGGTTAGGGAGTATAAAACTTTGAATAGGAGGACAGTCTTTAACGAAAATGTGTCTGCTACCATACTTGGGAGCATGACTGTGGATGTACAGATTTTGGCCGATGCTTCATAACTTTGAGGCTTCCAGATAACTCAGAGAAAGGGTTGTTGGCCCTTGACTCCACATTAACTGAGATGGCCAATAGCTGACATGAAAAAAAGATAGATCAACTGTGTAGATCTTAATTGGCATTGGAGGAAAATGAGTTAGAAAGGGAAACTGGAGCTGAGCCCTCCTTCAAGAGAAATCCCATAGGCTCTGAAATTGCAACTGAAGGACATGTAAAGCAGATTGAACTTCACCTTGCAAAGGGTCACACCCTTGAATCCTGACAACACTGGTATGTGGCTTGTGAAATCATCGGTGGGTTGTATAGAGGCCTTGGAAAGACATTCACAGACTTTAAACTTGACTAGGGAGCTCATGTACAAATACAGAGCCCATCAGGTTGGGGCTAATCACATAGGGAGTGGTTCTCCTCTGCCCAGAGGTGCTGGATTGAGGAATGTGCATATGGTCAATGGATTTAGGCATGTTCTCCGACAGGTGGGTAGCCCACTTACGGATGCAGTGGTCAGCTGAGCACACCCTTCTGGAAAACGCTGCCTGTTCCCACTCCTGCTCTCTTCTCCCACAGCCCCGTCTTTTGTCTTTGTTACTGGGTTCCATTGCCTCACTCTGCACTGCCCACTGCTTGCAGTGTTCAGACTGTGCCGTTTGTGTTTTTCATTGATTCTTCTTTCTGTTAAACTTTTGGATGACATTTTCTTGGTGGGCATGCTTTTACATTATAGACACCATAAAATGGATTTGTTTGGAGACTTGGCTAGGCGTGGTTTTACATAATTGGCTTAAACACCTTCCCTGACTGTCATACTTGGGCTAAGAAGCCCATCCAGACAGCACCTGTTCTCAAATTTACCTGGTGGGGTGTTTTTTAAAACTTTCCATTAGTATGGCAATGGTTTAGAGACAGTTTCCTAAAGCCAGTAGAGGGGACTGAGTCTACAACTCCTGAGTCCAGACCTGACCAACCTCCACAGGACCTCCTCATGGCTTCCTGGCTCTTCTCGACCCACACAGGGTGAAAACCTACCATTCTCTGTTAGCAGCTAGCCTTGGAAACATCAACAGTATGCTTTGCCTGAACACACACACACACACACACACACACACACACACACACACCCCTGAACTCTACATAGACATTTTGCAATCTCTGGAAACATTTAAGTGTCCATCATATAAGCAGACTTGTGCTCTGCTATTGCTAGAAAGGTCTTTCCTGAAACCTCGGCTAGTTTAAACTGCCATCTCTCCCCTAGAGAAAACAAGGAGTCCCAGTCCAGATGATAAGCTCTGAAAACCCTAGTGCTACTCTGCAATGCCTCCTTTTCTGGAGAATGTACTAGAAAGCATCTGTAGTTGTCACCAGGATGTCTACTTGGATGGGCCCATATGTATTACCTATTTGGCTTGTTCAGACTTTGGCTCCATGAACAACTGCAGGGCTGACAAGAGGCTGTTTTAAGATGGTCTGTGATGTTCAGGACAACATCAAAGGTAAGATTAAGAGGAGTGGCTTCTCTCTCCTCTTTTCTAAGTCAGCTATGTTCAACAAGACCTCTCCTGAGGCATTTACTCTTGTTATTTTTCTCTTGTGATTACAATAAGTCATTTATCCCCAAACAGATTTAAGAACAATAAACAAATACAAAGGGAAAGGAACATCTCATCAGTAACAAAGGCTGTGTCTGAAGCACCGAGTTTGGCCTCTTTTACATCTCTTTCCAAGCAAAGCAGGGGCCCTACAGAGAAAGGAATTCAGAAGATAGGAAAGTTACAAAAATAGTAAGGGGCCCATTTTGTGTCAGGATCCGGTCCTTTCTGAGAAATGTTGCAGAGGACGGTCTTAGCACTTTGTTTGCATGGAGGCTTATTTGTGATAGCTGAATTATTAGTTCGTAAGCCTATTTGCTGTAGTGAAAAGCTGTTAAATTGTATTCTCAGTATGTACTTTTCCTAAATTCAAGGGTCACATTTTGAAATCAAATTATAAAGAAAAAGGGGGGAGGACAGATCTGTATTCTACATTGAAAACTAACCCCCAAGGTAGAATGCCAGCTGGTCACATAGCAGTGCCACCCCCGTGATGCCAGCTAGAAAGGGAACCTGCCTGGTGCCTTGTGTGCCTCTAGTGGTGCTGGATTTTCTTTTCCAAGGCAGAGAGAGCACAGATACTAAAACTGTGCAATTTGGCCCAATTATGTCCCCTTCTCAAGGATTTAATGAGACACTGGGAAGTACAATTCATGGGTGATAAGTAGTTCCTCTGCCCAGAATGTTTGTTAGACTGACAGCAGCATGCTTTTTCCCTTGCCACTTATGACTCAGATGAATTTTAATAGGAGCAAAAAGCTTTTATTTGTGCTGTAATTTCACTTAAGAATCATATCCTTCAGAAACTGGCAGACACATCTATGTCTTGATTGCAAAACACACGTTCAGGAGTAAAGAAACATGCAGAAGATGTTATTATTCAACCTGTCACAATGTCTCTTGGAACCTAGGCCATCAAAGCTCTTCTGTGGGGCCTCCCCCCACCCACTTTAAATAGGCCCTGTAAAGAGCCACTTGGAGATTGCCACTGTCCCCATGCAGAATCAAAGTGGGAATCAGATTCTGCCTTAGCCTCCCTGCTAGCATGATGCCCACAGGAGGCTTTGAGTTACAGCAGCCTTCCTCCAACAAAATGGAGCTGCCCAGTGGGTGCTGCTTCTGGCTTACCCGGAGAGATTGGATCTGGTGGGAACCAGAAACCTGGCACTGGCTCCAATTCCCCACTTCAAAGCATTTTTTGTGAGCAAATTTTGGTTCATATATTTATCCACATTTATCTGGGATGTTTCCTGTCCAGTAGGAATTGTCTTTACTAGAAGTGTTATGATTGCCTGGACCCATTGGCCCTCCACCTTTGTGAGCCACCTACATCAAGATGCCATGAAAACTGCTGTGCATGGCATTTTCTGTGTTTTAAAAACCTCAATAGCATCGAGTCTCAACCCAGAAGACATTCTTGTATCTTATCTTTCTTCTGTCATATCAGAAAAGGCTACATGATAATGTGCCCATAAAGAAAAACATTTCTGATGTGACTACATTTTATGTCACTGAGAAATATTTGAATGTTACAGACTTTTCTTTTCTCAAAATGAAGACTGAAGCCTTTGTCTCAATTTATTGATCTACCCAGTGTAGCTGCTCTAGAGGCATGGGAGGTTTGTGACAGCAATTTGCTGCCATCTACTGGTGTGCACAGTATCATTGCCTTTATCCCTGAGGCTGCTGGACTCACAGGATTTGACTTCCTTTGCTTTGTGCGCAGTGGAGTGTTCCTCAAGCAAAACTCTTGCTGTTTTCTTTATAAAGTTCTGAGATGGTTTTCTTAAAGATCCATGATGCTTTTTTATATATCATTAATTAATAACTTGTAGTTTCCTTTGTAAAAACCTGGCTCAATATGCTCCAGAGATAAATGATGTTGTATGCAGGGTTTTAGAATGTTTGACTTAAAGGGTATTACTGTAACTTTAATTTAAAGATAAAACCAGACTTTGAAAAGTGCTGTTTTGGAAGTTAAGTTCATCATTTAACTTCCTTTATACTTTTCTCTTTCAAGTACAAAGTGCACATTTTAACCAAACTTGCAGCAGAACTGAACAAATTCATGCTTGAAAAAGTAACCGAGGACACAAGCAGCATTCTGCGCTCCCCGATGCCTGGAGTGGTGGTGGCCGTTTCTGTCAAGCCTGGAGACATGGTAAGAGCATTTCTGTCTGAGGGACATACTGGGTTCAGACTTTCCCTATGGAATAATGGCAAATACAGTGCCCTCTGTAGCCTCTCCTAAACCATGGGATGCTGTGGACAGTAGGTTATGCATTCACTCTGTCTACCTGCTTCACATTTGAGTTGTGTTGGTGATGGTACCTCCGAGAACCTCCTCCCAAGTGGTGTGGGAGTGGAATAGAAATGATGGCAGACATTCTTTCTCAAATTCGGGGTTTACAGAATCATTTTACTTCAAATTGCTACTTATTCCCCAGCCCTCTGTATAGGAAGCGTCCTTGAGGAATTCATCTGCCCAGCCTCATAACTTGCTGTGAACAAATGTGTAGGATGCATACATTTTCTTAAAAATCAGCAGCTTAGCAGCAAAAGTAAAAAAAAAAAAAAAAAATGATTTAAGATGCAACTGGGAGATTTTGAGAGGCCCTTAAGTCCTTGTATTTTTCTTCTGTGTGGAAAATAACAGCCACATGAGGTAGACTTTCACGGGTTCTATGCTGATTCTAGTTTTTATCTTGAGTGAAGCCATTGGAATTTACCTGATTTTCTGTAATGATCATGTTAAGATGACACCTGATTTTTTTTTATTAATACAATAAAGTACCATGTTAATATTGAGAAAAACCATGGAGTTGATATTAGCGTCTAGAAAGAGTAAAAACAATCAAGTTTGGTTGTTTCAAATGATTAGTCCCCAAATTAACATGAAGCTAGGAAACTGACTTAAGGGTGGCTTCCCCTGGTGATGAAGGAGAACTACCAGTTTCTGTAGAAAAACACAAAGGGCCAGGCACCCCTGCCTTGCTGCATTCGCTTATAAGGCATGGATATTCCTAGAAGAACAGCCAACAAGGAGCTACCTGAAACCAGTGTCAGACTGTAGGAGAGGTGAGATGTGAAAGCTAGAAATTGACTGAGAGTTCTGGAGGTGTCTCCTTGTTTTCATACAGGGTTGGGATTGAAAGCAGGCTCTTCCTTGGTCTTGGCATTAACCATCACAAACTCTCACACTGCATTATCAGAGTAGTCAGTGAAATCTCTGTGTCAAAATGTGCAGGTTAGTGAACTAACTGTGAAGGGTTTTTGGTTCCCTCTACCCTGCAGGCTTTTCTTTCTTTTTTTGTTTGTTTGTTTTGTTTTTCTGGAAGCCACCCAGTCTATATACTGCCAGCCTGAGCTTGCCAGTCCTAATTGTGTGGCTTTAATTAGAAAATCACATTTGTGTTCCTCCACCCTCATAAGAAGTGTTTACCTTCAGTCCTAGTTTTCTGACACCTGAGTCCAAGATGGGCAGAGAGGAGGGGGGTCAGCTCTGGCCTTGGAGGCTGCCATCCTGGCCTACATTTGCCCACTTGTGACCGATTAGCTGGCAGTAAGTAGAGAGAGACCAAGCAAGGCAGTGCCAGTGCTGCCGTCTTGCCTGTTGACATACGCCGTCTCCTGCATCACTGTTGGCCTCCCTACTTTCCACTCTGTGGTCAGCAAGTTGGGAAAGCCAGGCGATCAGCAAGAGGGGACGGTCTGAAGCTAGGCTTGCTTCACAGGGAGCTATCGGATTAAAAGTGCCCACCACCCATTCAGTGTGTTTTCAGAGAATATGGCCTGCTGTATGTGCTCTTGAAGTTGGAATTCTTGGAGTTCACCTTCTTTACAAATGCTATGTCTGTGCGTGTACATGGCTGGCCAGGTGTAACATACATGTCTTTTTTATCCCTATCTTTGGGTCCTCGATGAACTACAAAAAAAACCCCCAATCATTTCTGTGTGTTTTCAGGAAAAATAACTAAGGCTAGGCAAGCACTCTTGTTTTTCTTTGCAGTTTTGTTCATAGTTTACTGATCTTTTAATAAGACTTTATAACAGAATAGTGGGTTTCTTTTGCAGAGGTATCATATAAAATTCTAAGTAACAAATTTCAGCTGCTTTTTAAAAACTAAACAATTTGAAGTGTTTTAAAACCTGAAAAAGAAGGATTTGATGGTTGTATAGAAGAGAGAACACCTTCACAGGGCTTGCTATAGGAAAGTCTGAGAACCGCTTCATTTGAAATACTTCCCTTGCCCTAAACACTGGAGTTGAATTTTATTCAAAATACTCCCTTAGGATCCACGCGGCAAGAGTTCCTAATGCTTCAATCTATTTAACATTAGATGCAGCAGCCAGTCACTTTCCACAAGATAATAGGGTGGGGTCTTTAATGTATGTAGAAGGGATGTAAGCTGCAAACAAATCATAAATTTAATTCAAGAGACAACTGATAGAACGATTTTTCTATCTACCTTCTGGAAATATTTTTATAGTGACCATTATTTCCATTTTCTATTGATATAATGCTAAGCATAGACTGTAATACTTCTTTTATAACATGTTATTTTGACTTGATTTTTTAAAAAACTTTTATCTTTAACAAAAATATTTAAAGTTCCTTGAGCATGTTGGTGCAGTACACGTCTGCCACAAGATAATGTTAGACTAAGTTGCTACACTTGCTGCATGATATTTCCCTTTGTCCTTAAAGAATAAATAAAGCCCTTACGAGCATATTTGTTTCTTTAGCATTTTGAAATAAGACCAAAAAAAAAAAGCTAATAAAAAAGAGCCAACCCAAGATAAGATTTTTTTTTTATATTGCTTTTAATTAAGATTCTTTCAGGCTATATTCAGATTCAGCACTCACCTAAAATCTGCATCAGAAAGAATTCCCCTTACTGCATCAGAAATTAGGGAGACGCAACCCAGAAGACAGTTTTACATTTCTGACTTATGAGTTTTCAACATTAAGAGATAAAACTGCGACGTAAGTGCCCATTTCTGCTTTCTTGCTCCAAAGCCTGTTCACATTTGCAAGTCAGCCAATTATTATGGACCCAAGATGAGGCCACTCCACCTGGTCCCTAAACTGGCATTTAGCAGAAAGGCAGTTGGGTTTTGGGACTGTTGTTTTCTTGGACAATGCCTTGGGCAGAAAATGAAAGCAGTAATAATGGCACACAATTTCACCAGCCTTTCCTTCCTTCTACGCGCCTGGTGGAGGGGGGGGGGGGGGGTACCTCGGCAGAGGTGTGACCAGGAGACAGGACACACAGGTGCGCCACTGCAGAGCTTCCGTTGCAGCCTCCTGTTGTCTCCAAAGCTCGTGTAGTTGAGCCTGCAGCTAATCTTGGGGAAGGAACACATAAACTTGGCAAGAGACTTCTTTTACACTGCTCAAAGAACCAGCTTTGAAAACTCCAGAGCATTTAGTCATTCTAGACGACGAGGGTTAGGTTGGGCCTCTGGATACCTGTGTGTCTGGCATTGCACACTGGTGCCTCTTGCAGCCCAGCATTCATTACTGCCTTTCTCTGGCAGATGAGCCAGGCATGCCCTGATTTACAATCAGAAAATGATGGCAATAATTAATTTACATATTTTATAGCAGTGACTGTTTAAGCAGTTTGAAGAGAAGCCAGTTTTGCACCCAAACTGCAGACTGTATCAGCACAGACACAGAGTCACACACTCAGAAACACTTGTAAGCCTCTAAATCATGAAGCATCCAGAAAGTTAGGAGAATCATCTCCCAAGCACCTGTGTGCTCTCTGCTCACCTTAACCATATTTGCTTCAGATTTTACTAGCAATAAAATGTACATACCATGAAGTTGCCCCATGACCCCTCTACAATCTAATTCCTGCCTCATCTTCTTCAGAGGTAAGGACTCTCCTCAACTTGGCCTTTCAATCATTTTTCCACATAACACTTCTTTTGAAATGTTTAGGGATAGTTTTTGTTGTGGCTAACATTTGGATTTTTTATTTTTGTAATTTAATATAATGTAAATTATCAGCATAAGATAAAAATGTTTTGATGGTCAGTCTTTATAAAAGTCTTGTGCAGGCTTGGTAATGAGTTTATTTTTCAAGGAGTGGTCTTCCTGGGAGGAGAGCGCCTGTTATCTTTGTAGTGTTTTTAAGGATGACCATTCTCAACCTTACCAAGATTCAAGATACCTTTTCTTTTGAATATATATATATATATAATATACATATTATATATAATACATATATATACACACATACACACATATGTATATTGCTGAGAGAGAAGTGGTCATACATCATTGAGTCCTTTAAAACAACCTACTGAATTCACAAAGGTAACACATCAGATTGGCCTCTTGCAGGGTCTGTAAAACATGCCAGTTTCAACTTTTTCTCTTTGTAACTATAGGTGTTGACTGTCAGTATGAGCTAAGTTAGAGGGCAGTAGGGAGTCATGTTTTTCTTCATTTTAAGGAATTTTTACAAAACCTGGACTTCATTTACACTGGCCGCGATCTGGATTCCTTCCTGAGCACTCCCCCCACCCCTACCCCC